>JAVTVY010012464.1:0-50567 GCA_036873755.1 Hanleya hanleyi
CACCGCCTTGTATTACAACATGGCCGCCAATGCCGCCATCTTGTACACCGCCATCTTGTATTACAACATGGCCGCCAATGCCGCCATCTTGTACACCGCCATCTTGTATTACAACATGGCCGCCAATACCGCCATCTTGTACACCGCCATCTTGTATTACAACATGGCCGCCAATGCCACCATCTTGTACACCGCCATCTTGTACAACATGGCCGACAATGCCGCCATCTTGTACACCGCCATCTTGTACAACATGGCCGCCAATGCCGCCATCTTGGTCCCACACTTGACCTCAGTGACCCCTGTGACGTCATAGTTACATCCGGGTGAAAGGATTGCCCATTCACGCAATGTACACTACTACCATTCAGTAGTGTACAGCTCAGAGCATGTCTATGAAAAATTGCCTGTGTAGTATTGCCAACGATCAGACATGCTAGGCAGGTTTGCTATTATTCAGTACCGGATTTGTGAACATTGCAGCGCGGGCATCTCGTGAAAACATGTTCTGCGATGATGTTTTGTTTACGTCTATTTTTACTATAGTCGAGAAACATATGCAGCATGCTGTGGACTGTCTAAAATTGCAATATAGGAAAGGGAAGTTCGCTAAGTCGAAATTGTTTATTATTGGGTTTGTACATTGTTACGTTGCTTGTATTTCACGAAGCAGTCATTATGATCAACTGTATGCCAAAATATTGATCATATAAGCACATAACTATTACCGCTGGTCTGCATCATTGTAGTGAACTTTTTAAGGTTTCGCACAGCACCATTTTGTCTCATAAGTTTTTTTTGGCATATTCCCATCAAGTTAATTTGCATTCATTTATCTGCCTCAACTCAATCCAATAAAATTTAACTTTCGTTTTGTTATCTAGTTTTATAGGCTAAATATTAGTCCGTCATACAATACATGTCGTACCATATGTGTATAATTTGCTTTACTAAAACCCTCAACTCACTAGAATCCCTAAGCCCATGTGTCTACTTTGATTATATCAATAGGTTTGATGATATACTTTATGTGATACTTTTCAGGATAAGACCATACTTTTTAGGAAAAGGCTTTTCTTTAATGGACGACGACTGAATATTGAATGACGGACTAGACGCTTGTATGTTGCACAGCACATACATGTACACCCGAGTATGATCCAGTTGATGAGTTTCTGTTGCAATTAGTGACGGGTTAGTCCTTATTTTTCAGTAAAATGACTGGACTACAATGATCATGAGTGCATCAACTCGTCACACTTGCTGAACATACATTGTCATTTCATGCATTACATCTGTTAGCGTTCACAGAGAGCGAATGCGTCATTCCACCCTCGAGCGGTTCGTTGTTTAGTGTCACAATTAGTGTCATTTAATTAATTGGAGCGATAAGGACATGCGACGCCTTGTTATGCCATGTAATACGATAAGGACATGCAACGCACTCCCAACGTCATTCATATAGAAAATATTGAGAGAGAGAGAGAATTAAGGTTTAATGTCGCGTTCAGCAATATTTCAGCTATATAGCGACGATCAAACAAAATTCTAAGTATTCAAGTTAATAACTCAGTAAACTAATGCATTAAACCACGTACATACATTAAAATTTATACAACAAACCGATCACTCTCAAATAATCTAAAATACAATCTTCTTTTATTTGACTAAAAAGATTTTCCAAAGTAGCTGCTCGATAAAAGTTATCTTACAATCTTAAAATCTATACAGTCGATAAGAATATGAGAGTTTGGAGGTGGAAAGCTCTAGTATCGCTTGATAACAGCAACTAAAATACTAAAAACTGTCGCTATTAGACTGAGTACACATGCCACGAGAAATGTCCACCTGATACAGTTGTCGCCAAAACATTCTAAACTAGTTCCATCAGGTATCATGGACTCGTAAAGACCAGCAACACTTCTTTGCCAGACAAGCATCAACCCACTGGCAAGAAACTGATCTATGCCCCAGTAAATTGCAAAATATCTCTCGTCCATCACCTTGGCCACAACAAGTATAACGATAATCTTTGTAACGCCAACGTATGTGCCAGTTACAACAGATATAACCATGACGGTAGTCACTGTCCCCGGCATTAATGTTGCTGCGCCAAAGGTTGCCATGGAAACAAAGGACATGATACTAATGTACGTCATTAGTGGAACGCTGTTCTGCAGATAAAAAGAGATCGGACCAATCGAAAGCCGGGACACAAACAACGTCACGGTATAAGCGATGATAGCGCTATCTAACCATGAATACAGACCTACCGACTTCGTGTAAACCGAAAAATTCAATTCAACACCGACCGAAACTACCTTACTTAGGCTATACGACCACAGTAGGAGATGAGCTGGCCAGGAAGTAAATGGTCGCAAAACAAAACAGATTGTTTTCCAGTATTTTGCGTCACTATCCAATGTTTCGTTGTTCTGTTTAATAAGCAATCTGTCGTCCTTCAAAGGCGGCCCTCCCGTTGTTTCACTGACCAGCCTCTGTGTATCGTGTGGGTGTGTATCACCATCAAGAGTCTGGTACTCGTAATCGTGAGATTTATGGTCCTTAGGGAGAATTGATTCTGCGCCGTCTGTGTATATTGGCCTAACTAGAAATGTACATGCCATTGCTAAAACTGCAGTCAAAATGGCATTGAATAAGAAGAAGCTGACGAGTTGTTGATTTTCGTCGTCTCTGTGGATACCCTCAGAAAACCATAAGCGATATATAACCAGCAAACACAACTGAGTCGCTCCATAGCATGATTCGAGCAGTGAAACCGCATTACCTCGATGTTGACCGCTGAAATTTCTGGTTACAACGGTTAAAAGTCCCAAAGAGATGTACACACTTCCATGACCTGAAAGGTAAAAGATTTCGAGAGAGTTCGGGAGGAGAGATCCGGTCGACTCGTGAATCCCCAGGTCGTGAGGATATACATGTATGTGGAAGCAAGCGTGTGGCTGAACAGACTGGAGAACAGCCACTAACGGTTCGCTATTATACCGCCATGATATTGTTATCAGAATTCCAAACAAATAAGAGTAAATACAATAAAAGTATAACGGATAAGTATTGATTAGAGAAATCAATTTATGAATCCTGTTTTGGATGATTAAATGACTCCTCCGTAAGAAAGTTTGGCTTCAATTTCGGAAATGTGGATTTGAGTGTTACAATAATATGCTCGCCTTCTTCACCAAACCATCAAAAATATGTTGTAAAGCTAAACTAGTATAAAAGAAAATGCAGGCGTACCTATCAGGAAGAAGTATACTCCCATGACGCCAGGATAACTTTGATAGAATTCCTTAGAGAAGGCAGTTGACCAGAGTAAAATATATCCGCCAGACCCTAGAAATAGTCCCACAACAAATGTTGGAGCAGGGCCGAAATTCTGGAAAACCAAGGAAGCTAGCGGGGTTAAGCCTCGACCAACGACGATCATTGACGGCAATATCTCAACTGCAAACAAACGAGAATAGAGAAAATATGTTGTCACTTATATAGTAATGATTCGACGTCCGTTATAAACACAACAAATTGATATATTAGACGTAACATACTGAAAGAAAAATGTAACATGAATGTACTTTTCAAAATATTGAGACATTCCACATGTTATGTATAATGACAGCAAAACCAACATTATTCATATGTTGTGAAATTATTATATAAATTTGTAGACGTCTTACATACTGTATCTGGTTTCTTATTATAGTTTCCTGGGAAACGAAAAGGAATTAATTTCCCTATGATATTAGAATTATGTACGTTGAGTAATTTCCGAGTGGAATATTTTAGTATTATTATTATTATTCCTCCTTCTGGAGAGCATGGCATATATGATTATACATTAGTAATGAATACAATGAGATTACATAATATTGTACAATGAAGTACAGTACACTTTTTAAATACCGTACGCACTATGCTTCATATGACATTTCGGAACGATCCTGTATGTCGATTCACTCTGCTCTGATTGATATGGTTGAAATCTGTTGGGGAGCTGACTTACAATCTCCAATGTTGTTCTCCAAAGTTGATCAGGTACCGAGAAAGTTTGTCAAACTAAAAAAATGACAAGCCGCGGGTCCCACACCAATTGATATGGCTGCCCATAATTATTTTTCTTACCCCTTGAGCTAGGGGGCTGAAACTTATCACACCATACCCTTGGATCAAGCTCTACCAGAAAATGTAAAAAAAGTCCACGAAGGCCGCTTTGATGACGTCCCAGTGACGTTAAAAACGGCATTTTTTGGTCGATTTTTCGGTCAGATTTTCGGATTTTTTTATTTATGCAATTTCTGCGCAAAAACTACTACATGGTAAATTTGTAAATATTAATGTGATGTGAAATAAAATAGATTTTGCCCACTTTTCATCGCGGAAAAGCAGAAACTTTGAAGAAATATGACAAAAACATCACTTTTCTGGTACCCCACGTGGCCGTCATCTTGAATTTACCCATGATCCTCTGCTCGGGGGGGTATGCAAATAGGCTCAAAATGATCCCAATATGATGAACTATAAAGTCACGGAGTTTCAGCTCTCCATCGTTTTGCGTTCCGGAGATCGCGCAGAAAGTTTGGTAGGGGGGCCATAATGGCTCCCCAAGGCCAGGTAGGGTTAAGATATCTCACTATATCTAGGTTACCAGTCAGAATATGTTTATGATGTGCAGATCAAGTTCGACGACTCAAAATCACTACTGTGGGATTTTGACGTGTATTCGTTCTAGTCAAACTCCCTGATTGCATTGAAGTAGTTGTTTGTAAGCCTTATACTGGTCCATGAATGATGTTTCATCTAGATTTCGAAGAAGGATATAAATCATTCACTTTTTCTTAAATAATATATACTGTTTTGTGAGTAGGAACGGTGAGTTTTGTGTATTGGCTTGGTATTTGATCAAAATTTGTATCGTAGTAAACATGTACACGCCTCTATACACCGAGAGAAAGAGGAGGGTTCGTCATGATGCCAGAAGGGTTATATAGATGCTAGAGACCCCTGGTCCTCGGGTATGTCTGCCTGGGTTTTAGAAAGATTCCCCAGAGGATTCACTATGATGCCGAAATGGGTATCCGGAAGTTAGAGACCCCTGGTTTCTCGACAAGATACCCCACGGATCTGTCACGAATCCCCAGATTCTCCACATGAATGCTCTGATCGCCTCACCACGTGGTTGTGAGATCTTCGGTGCATGCGTTTGGTTTTTGACATTTCTTCCGCCTGTCTGTGTTTGGTTCATGCATGGGTCGTCGCTGTTCAGTAAGTCACAAAAATCTTAAGTTTCTTCATTCCATCGATGTCATATTTCACGGCAGTTATATTTATCGTCACCTCAAGAATGGTTTTGCAAAGCTTGTGTTCCAAATATGATACGCTATACCTCAAGTTGTTAGATCAACATAACCGACGATGTACAAGGATGAATGGTTCGTTACTATCCACACCTGTATATTGTGCTTAAATTCTTGTGGGAATTTCTTATTTTCTAAGGATAATATTTGCCGAATTGATCTAAGTTATTCATTACTTCAAGATCCTCATATGAACACTCACAAAGCGTTGCTCATATGAACAGGCACAATCAAAGCGTGACTGAGATACATCATTCTCTAGATGATGACTTTACAACGAATATCATATGGATTAGGAATGCTGATCAACGCTACGGATTTGATATTTTTGGAACATCATGAGGTCTTGCATGAAATTAGCCTATGTTTATGTATACTATGATTGTCTTTTTGAATTTTGTTGATGCTGTTATATGGAATACGAAAAGGTCTTTGGATTATGGACGCGGATATTCTTTAATGGACGACGGCTGAATTATGAATGACGGACCAGACGCTTGTTAGTTAAGTCAGACTATGAGGATTCCTTTCAAGACTGAGAACAGGAGTGGACAGAAGCAAACTATCGTTGTTGTTGTTCACATTCATAATTTACGCAACGAATTCTCCCCCACAAGAACTCCAGGCATCGAGATGATTCTCCTGATGATTCCCGTAGGCGATACTTTTGATTCACTTGGAGTCTCATGGGAGGTACCGTTGTGGATTTCCCTTCAAGCTTCACTACGATTCCCCTATTTCGCCCAGTGCATAACTCAAGATGAGAATTTGTGGATAACAACTTATTTATTTTAGAGAAGCAACGTTTCAGTTAATATCACCTTTATCAGGCAGATAAAATATCTGTCTCTTTTCTGCAATAAACAGGGATGAGAGTGCAACAGGAATATAATATATGAAAACAGCTGAAAATTCCTCACAATATTGTCATATTTTTAACTTTCAGACCAAAGTCAGCAGATTTTAGAAATAAAATTTGGAGTAAAAAAGCTGAATCAGATAAAAAGCCGAAATGGCTCATCCCTGAATAAAGTAGAAGTTGTTATACATAATTTCGCGTTATGGACGAGCCAATCAAAGCTACATCTTCTTTGCGCGTATTAGAAGTAATATATGCGACGCCTCGCTCAGCGTGAACATATTTTTGTAATTCTTCCATTGATGACCCACATGGTTTTCGAATATAGGCACTCGACAAGACATTCGGTATAAACACAACACTGTTTACAAACTTTCGCCCTAAGGCTGGTCTCACCCATTATAGTATTAATTATATAACGCGAGGAAATGTTTTGCCAATGAAGCTTGAAATGAAATGAAATAAACAAAAAAACCTCGTTATTTTTACAAGAGAGTAGCTGTACACGGCTTAGAAAGGCTCTTCTCCAAACTCTAGATCTTACCTGTCGTTTGGGTGAAATTATACTGGCATTTCAAGGCATTCATATAGAGCGGTACCATATTGATGGAGCCCGAGAATAGCTGTACTACACATCCTACCACAAGAGATAAACCCTTCATCAAGGTTTGGTTCCTGGACATCTTTCACAACTGTTGAGTAGAAAAATATATAGGTTTACTGTTTCATTTCTGATAATTGCGCAACAGTTTCAGCGCTATCATTCATTGCCCTATAATAATAATAATAATCCCCAAATGAGATTTAAAAATAGAAACCGAAACTTTTCCGCTTTTACCTGGAAACTGAATTGGTGTAGAAAATGGAATCATATGCAAAGATAACTGACCGGTGGTCAATGTCACATGTCCATCACACCGAGATCAAACATACAATCAAGACAGAGGAGACCGTGACAATAGAAGGAAATACCATAGAGTATTGTATTTCTTATTTTTCTGAAATTTGCAAATAATAATCCATCATTTAGGAACATCCCTATGCTCGGTGACATTTGTCAGCATATATTTCAGGATAAGCTGATTTCTTTTGCGATGCAGCATATTTGGACTCCGATCTAACTGAGAATATCTTCTTAGTTGTGCTTCGGAGGAATTATCAATTAACGAATTTTGCTTTAGTAACCCAGGAATATGGAGTTTGCAAAAACTATGGTGTGACGGTTCAAGTCAGTTTACAGAGTTCACTGTTTATTAGTTGATTTTTGCGCATTTCCGTATCATTTAATTTTTCTTAGAAAAAACCGAATTCGAAGAAAAGAAGGTATTTTGTGCTTGATAAATATCATACGCAAATCTAACTTACAAACATCATCACATGACAGACTTGTGGAGCTCCGCTTGTTGAGTGGAAAGAACAATTAAATCTTGAGACTATTGCTAGAAAGAGAGCCGCGCAAGTTTCGAAACGACGTATGATTTGATCAGAGAAAATGTTACTTTGCATCGGTTCAGTTTTTTCTTCATT
The DNA here is from genome assembly GCA_036873755.1 of Hanleya hanleyi. Lineage (NCBI taxonomy): Eukaryota > Metazoa > Mollusca > Polyplacophora > Lepidopleurida > Hanleyidae > Hanleya > Hanleya hanleyi. The sequence continues at coordinate 7,759 of JAVTVY010012464.1, forward strand.
GATTCATGGTGACGTTGAGATGTTTATGTTTGTCATTTCCATTTCGGTGCTATGCTACCACCAGTAGTGAATCTATGAAGGGTTTCTCCAGATATTCCACATCAGAAATGTCATTTTCAGAAAATGCTATTTTAACCTAGCATTCTCATTTCATACCATTAGTTGAATGTCGCATAAAAAGAGCGAGAAAGATGCCGACGATATTGAGACCAATCATTCCCACATGTGCTCGACAGTGTATGGTAATTCATTGACGTGACCAGAAGATCGGAATGTCGTATGCGTTTTACTGTCAAAAAGCTAAATAAAACTGAAGAGATAAAAATAAACATTATTATTATGTTTTGCCGTAATGCCGGCACTATTCCTTATCCCAACACAAGCGTCAGATTTTACATTCAATCTTCAGCCGTCATCCATAAAAGAATTTCCGCGTCAATAATCGAAAGATCTGTTTCCGTTGACAGTTAACAATTCCAAATATGTATGAAATAAAATTAATGCAAACATAATATGGTTTCCTACAAGTGAGAAGCGTTCAATGATGTCAGCAAGATATGCTGATATTCTATACACAGATCTTAATCACTGACCGTTCTTCTCTATCCAGTTGAATGCCAGAGTGTGTATCTCAATCACGCTTTGATTTCGTGTGTTCATTTCAATTGGAGAGATATGCAAGAGGTGTGAAAAATTGGCGACGTCTGGCAACTAAAAAGCAACCATATGACTCTACAGGAAAGCCGCGCTCGGCTCACATTCAGACCCGAGAATAAATTCTCGGACGTAGCCTTAGTATCTCAGCTGCGCTTTTATAGCAGCTGTTCATGTGCTGTGAAGTATCCACTCGGCCCTAGCACCGGATTAAGCGGAATTAGATACGCTAGCTCGGGAGCTGTGATGACGGTCATCTCAAACAAATAACTCCTCTGATGTTAATGGATGAGCATGGTGGACGTCTGATGGAGTAAACCTGGTAAATACAAGAATACCCAGAAAAACTAACCTGTAATGCCCGATGTCGTACGGCTTGAATTTCCCACCAAAACAATAAACCTACATATATTTGTCGAATGACATGTACAGAGGGCGGGACACCATCGAGATATAAAAAACGTGATATTCAAACGGTCCCTATCCCTGGGTTAAGTACAATTATACACAGGTTACGAAACGTAGCGCCAGAGATCTGGCACGCTAAGATAGTATTTTGCTGTCAGTGTTCGATATTTACCACATAATATGAGAATCTTTGAATGGAGACTTTGGTGGTATAGTCCTGTTTACAAGTTTCTGTAGAAATATTCTGTGGCGTTGATTAAACTGAGCAGTCTTTGTCGTTTCCGAGAGAATACATGTATCACCGTCACTGAAATCTGAAAATGTGTTGGATGACTAAGTTATTAACTTGAAAACTTGAAATTTTGTTTGATCGTCGCTATATAGCTGAAATATTGCTGAATGCGACGATGAACCTTAATTCTCTCTCTCTTTCTGAAAAGCACGGATTTTGGTGGTACTGAAGACCGCATTAAACGCAGCTACATACAAGCTGAAGCAAGCGCTTCCGTCAATCGTTTTTTTCTTCTCATTTTCGATTCGTTTCCATGAATCGTTGTTCCTTCGATCTTGATTTTGTCACTTCTTTTCGATTGGACTGATTGTAATCAAGGGACAAAATTATGAACAAAACGATATCTTCTTATATTATGAGGAAAAAAAATCTTTTGTGATTCTGTTTTTATAGTTAAAATAATATATGTATCTTAGTGAAATACATAATTAACATGTTGCAATACATTGTAGCTTTCAGTACCGTTGTTGCGTCATGCTACTTTTTTTCAACTGAAATATCTTGATTCATCGTGAATTTCCCCCCGATTGTAAAATGATGGCGAATTACGGAAAAAATCGGCACCGAGTGATCGCAATCCAGTCGTTTGTCATGTTTGTATTTATGGATAAAGGAATTGCTTACCTACTCCAAAACGCCTGGGTCTCAAATGCTATTTGGCGTTTCCCATGGAACGTGGTACAAGATATCTTGCATGGAACGACTGTCTTATTATATTGATCGCCGACCATGAACGGAAACAATAATCAGACCCGATATCTGAATTATCCTTACAGAATGAATTTCCACGCCCGAAATAGAAATACTGTATTCATATGACCCTGTGATGGTTGCTAATGTCCTCTGTTGACTCTGTTATGCTGAAGGCTACGTTTAATCCATGTTGACCTTGTTGAATATTTGTTTCATGCATGGGCTAACAAGTCACCGTGGGGTGTCGGAGACAGGCTTAAGTGTTTTCTTTTCTTTAGAGATATTGGATACAAGTTTTGAAAGCAGATTTAAATAAACATTCAAAATGTCTTAACCCTACCTGGCCTGGGGCGGGGGGGGGGGGGCAAAATGGCTCCCCTTCTACCAAACTTTCTGCGCAATCTTCAGAACGACAAAAAAGGGAGAGATGAAACTCTTTCACTTTATAGTTTATCATATTGAGGTCGTTTCGAGCCTATTTGCATAACCCCCCGAGTAGAGAATCACAGGTAAATTCAAGGTGGCGGCAACGTGGGGTACCAGAAAAGTGCTGTTTTTGTCATATTTCTTCAAAATTTATGCTTTTCCGCGATGAAAAGTGGACAAAACTATTTTATTTCACATCACATTGATATTTATTAATTTATCTTGCAGTTTTTGCGGAGAAATTGCATAAATAACAAATTCGGAAAATCCGACCGAAAAATCGACCATAAAATACCGTTTTTGAAAATTACGTCACTGTGACGTCATTAAAGCGGCCATCTTGATTTATGTTACATTTTCTGGTAGAGCTAGGCCCAAGGGTATAGTGTGGTAAGTGTCAGCTCCCTAGCTCAAGCGGTAAGAAAAATAATTAGGGTTTATTTCGCCCCCTCCAGGCCAGGACAGGTCCCACCAAACCCAGGCCAGATAGGGTTAATGATTATGTCTTCTATTAGATTCATTCAAGTATACAGTATATAAATATAGAATTAACTGGTTGTGGAATGTTTCCATATTATAGAAATTTCTGTGTGTCACAACCACTTAGACAACGGCACGAATAAATCCCCTTGGGGCTTGTCCTATCACAAAATCTACAGAACAACATATAATAGCAATTAGGTGCGGATTTCGGCTTGTTTTTTGGCCTATATTTTATGATGCAAATTTTTTATGTCTATATATCAGTGGTACTTTTTGTGAAATATTGAATAATTGCTTTTAATCAAATTTTATTTCCTGACTTACAAGGGAAACCTATATAGCTAGTTGATCTGAAATGCTTTCATTTTCAGATTAGTATAATACCAATTTCGTCGACTAGTCTTCATTTTGTATGTTCTGCATTTATATCCAAATGGTATGTTTTGACATACACATGTATTGACAAATTTGAAAATGATAATTCCACTTCCTTTTTAAAATTGGGACAGTCTTTTGAAATAGCCTATGCGCTCATGTTTTTTATAAGTTGTGTTTTTGCGTTATCGTTCTGCTGAATTTCCTGTTTCAGTCGAACGGAAAAGAACTTACTTCACCTCGGATAATAATCTTACGATTTACTAAGCCGTCTTCCTGTGGGAAAAATCTATAAATACAGAAAGGATATGTGACGTTTACATAGGAAAAGCTACTTACTGTGTGACGGTTTTGAAGCTCATTTTCTTATCCAAAACATGCTAAATGAAAATTTCATGGAACTTTACATGCAGAGATATCAATTTTGACTAAAAGTTCCGATGAACATGCTAAAGGAAAGTTTCATGGACTTTTACATGCTGAGACATCAATCTTGACTGAAAATTGCGATGGTCATTTGCATAAAAAGATTTACGCTTGATGAAAATGCTCCCTGGCCTATTTTCTCTTGTAACAAATATATGACGGGTTGTTCGTCCATATTGTGCGTGACGGGTTATTTCTGCACTTCCAGAGAAGTTGGTATTTTTTTGAGAGCTACATCCTCTCAGAAGACGAAAGGTTGTCCGTCAGTTCGGAAACGTAAATACTCTGGAAACGACTTGGGAATTGATTTGGATAAAAAATATGGTCATTTATTAGGATTGTGAGTGTAGAACATCATCATATCATGCTGACATCATTGGAAACTGTTAGCCGCTTCTCTCTTGCAGGAAACCGTTCTGTGTTTTTATCGTTTTTATTTCATGTTACTAACTGTCATACGATTTGTCTTTTGATTATTGACGCGGTCGACGGCTGAATATTGAATGTCGGATCTGACGCTTGCTATGCTTCATCGTTATTTTTGTAGTAATATCACAATATAAGGGGAACGAATAATAGTTTCCGGCAATTTCCGTTCATCTTGTGCCCACGCCATTGTCCACGTCCAAACTCTTAGTTTCAGTCCAACACTTTCAGCATAACACTTTCTGACTTTCTCTTGCTCCGAACGTCCTATTATCAAAAACACGTACCTCATAAAAAAGTATTGTTTTGGGGCCCTGGCATTAATGCCATTACGAATTTTGGACAAAATTGACATTGTATAGGATTACCCACATTGACAAGAATGGCGATAATAGGGAATGCAAGATCGATAAGACGACCCTCCTGTAAACCGTGTTCAAGGGATGTGATTCCTATTGCTGCATTTTGTTTCTGTTTTGGAGGCGACTGGCCCATATTCTCCAGTGGAAGCGGGACTATTCCTTACATTTCTCGTATAACATTTCTCGTATAAGTCTTTTTATAACTGCTCAGATTTAGGCTAAGCTGAATTTAAACTGACAAAAGTTTGCCAGAGCTATCCATAACGAGCTTGCATTTGACTTTAGTGGACTCATTCTTCTGTCACATTTCGGAGGCGCAGACAAATTCTGCAAACTGGAAGTGCTAGCTTGCCGGGCCACTTTCAATGTCGAATAAGTTGGTCAACCTTAAACATGCACCCATGATATACAACGTCCAATCAAGTATGATATCTGGGGGAATAGTTTGAATAAACGTCGCATAGGGAGCATGCTAATCAACCAATACTGATTACATCCCATCTTGAGCCTTTGTTGTACTTTCATGTCATATACACGCTGTACCCCTCCCGTGTGAGTACCGTTTTCCTATGATGATCGAGAAGGGCCATCGTGGGTTTGGCATTAGAACATGTATTCCAAAAGGCGAAGATGCGAAGTTACGATGCGATGCGCGAAGGTACGATGCGAAGATGCGAAGATACGATGCGAAGATGCGAAGATGAAAAAAGGCGAAGATGCGAAGTTACGATGCGATGCGCGAAGGTACGATGCGAAGATGCGAAGATACGATGCAAAGATGCGAAGATGCGAAGCGCGAAGACGCGAAGTTACGATGCGAAGATGCGAAGTTACGATGCGAAGATGCGAAGATGCGAAGCGCGAAGATGCGAAGCGCGAAGATGCGAAGTTACGATGCGAAGATGCGAAGCGCGAAGATGCGAAGTTACGATGTGAAGATGCGAAGTTACCTATTCATAGGGACATATAGGTTTATTCTAAATATGAAATACAGTCAATCTCCCTTTTTGCAACGAAAACCCGAAACCTGATAGTGCTCTATATTCTCTCGAACCATTCTTGACATGCTATGTTCATCTGAACAGTTTCGTCGGAAGAATGGTCAAACTATATTGAATTAGATCCAGTCGTGGACAGGACATTACTATTAGCTATGTATATGAATGTAGTATGGTAAAAACCGTGTCCACTGTTTTGAAGATGAGCCATTGCGATACAGGAATTTACACAATGCGAGCATTCAGAGCATTTTGACATTCAATGTAACGTTGTTTCCCAAATATATTAAAATAAGGCTTTTCGTCGACCAAAGCAATAATCTCCAATTAATTTCTAGCGAAATTTTGAAGGGAACGATAAATTTGTCGCTTCAGTCGAATTAACGATCCAGGTTTTCTTTATTATGGAAATGAATGAGTTGTGCAAATGTTTAAATACAGTCATGTCGCCAGTTCCGATCTAGTGTCAGTTCCGACCAACTTCCCGAAACATTCCTTCTTGTCACAACCAAGATAACGCGAATTCTTGAAACATTTGGTGCAGTCGAACAAGTTGATCTTCCTTAAAATCATGGTTAGGTCTATTTATATTATGCATCGCATCTTCGCATCGTAACTTCGCATCTTCGCATCGTACCTTCGCGCGTCGCTTCGTAACTTCGCATCTTGGCCTTTTTTCATCTTCGCATCGTAACTTCGCGCATCGCATCGTAACTTCGCATCTTCACCTTTTTTCATCTTCGCATCTTCGCATCGTAAATTCGCGCTTCGCATCGTATCTTCGCATCGTACCTTCGCGCATCGCATCGTAACTTCGCATCTTCGCCTTTTGGATTTCATGTTCTAATGCCAAACCCACGATGGCCCTTCTCGGCCATCATACTTTTCGGTGTCAACTGGTATCGTGGCTGCCGGTCATTCCGAATGAACTCGCACACGTTTCACTGGTTGTCAACAAAACGATGATTTCGGGTGTCACTGGGAATTTGACAAGGTGTCGCTGAGAAGGGTCAAGCAGATATGCTGAATTGATTTTCAGATATGTGTACGCATTATGGGCAATTATTTCGCAAGCTTATCTAATATATAAATCAACGAAGCTCAAAATTCAGGCGTTTTCTCTGCCTTCTAGAGGTAAAAGGTTACTAAGTGCACTGCGAGTTATTTTTCAAATTGCCACTCTGTGATGCCCAACACCACACGTAATATATTTCTGGTGTGTTCATATTTGTGATTGCAAAGAATGTGATCCTTGAGGCCCATGACCTTCAGACCTTTATATGGTCACATGAAAAGTTGCCATAGCTTCGACCATATCGGTAACTGCACTTTCAGTAATTTGTTTTTATATGTGTTACAGTGATAATGGCTTCAACGTTCACGGGATCCTGTTTCTATTGGGTAAATTCAAAGAGGACTTCTCTTATTCTGCTCCATGTTTTTTTCAACATGCCTAACGCGTTTAGAAATTTCGTAAAATTTTGACACGATTTTTTTGTTGACGTTTTTATTTTTTTAATAGCGCGTTTAAAATGAAACGACCGTGAAAACTACACAAATCTCGCAGGCCATATAGCGTCACAGTTTGTTTCTCAGTGTGACAATAGCACCAGTCAGCAGTCAATGGCTGCGAGTTGAAATTTCCATGGTCAACGTTTGTCAAGACTTTCACTGGTATTGTCCCACAAGGTAAATATTGACATGCCAAGTGGATTGATGCATCGGGACTCTTCTGGATTTTTGGCGAGTTTTCACGCGAACACATAACAAGTAACGGAAGTAGACTGATGCCTGTCAACTGATATTTTCACATTTGACCAGAACACTTTAAATCGTCACTGTGACTATAGTGTTGACTTGATCAGCCAAATTTTTCCAGGCTGACTCATGAAAATCATGCAAATATTGAGATTATTCAAATTTAGGCTATTAAAGTTTTAATTAAATTAAATTATTTTTTAAATTAATTTTATTAATTTTTCAATTATTAGAACAAAGAGTGTAGTGGAATTTACATCATAGTGATACTGATGGTAATATCTCTTACGCCATTTTGTTAGAAAACGGATACCTTTTGGGGCAAAAATACGCAAAAAATGACTGATTTATCAGTGCTCCGGGCAAATCGTCAATGCAGAATATGGCCGGATCCACTCAATACCAGTGGCAGATATGGTCAAGTTAGCTTTCGAGATCCAAGGGATTATAAATGGAAGAAAAGAAATGCACATAGATTGTATTATATAATCTTTATTCAACATCTAGACCTCAGTTCAAAGCTGGATTGCTCGCATTTATGTCACAACCATTTATGTACAAATTCACTTCATATCAACCTGGAACCACATGAAATTAATAATCATCGGATCACCGGTAAAAACTCTGATGTTTGATCCACACACAAAGAATATCCAAAATGCTTTTTGCACTTGAAATTTTAAGGAGGTAGATAATTAATGAGTCAATGATTAATGTGACTGTTATTGTCAATGTTAAGTCAGTTTCCATATGTGTGGACCTGTAGGGCATCATCCAATGGTTCTTTTTTATAGTCAGTATCTCCTGGATTTCAAAAGTGTTCTGACGTCTTTTCTCTCCATTTATTAACAAATATAATTACAAGCCAACCTTTATCTTTCAGGTGAGGGGTAAATAAATTTTCCATTGGTGATGCAAGTGAATGAAAAACTAATCTTTTTATACCTATTCCGTCTGTCGAGCCGTCCTCCCGTTCAAGCTCTACCGGGAAATGTAAAAAAAAATCCAAGATGGCCGCCATGATGACGTCACAGTGACGTCATCATCACGGAAGCCATTTTTCGGCCTTTTTGGGGTCGATTTTTCGAAATTTTCATTTTTCCGATTTTTGTCTTGAAAAAAATCAAATAAAATATAGAATAATTAGTTTTGTATAAATAAAATACTTTCAATGCCTTTTAGGCAAGGAAAATGTGAAGAAATGGAGCGAAAAGATTGAAAAACACGACTTTCGCGGATACCACATGGCCGCCATTTTGAATTTACTAATGATCCTCCGCGGTTTTGTCGTTTCGGAGCAGCAGAGAAAGTTCACTAGGGGGGGCACTCCCCCCCCCCCAGGCCAGGTAGGGTTAACGTCGCGTACAACAATATTGCATCAACGAGCAATGTAAAACACAATCTAAAACAACCGATCCAAAGTCTAACAATGAAAGATACAACGTATCAAAAACTGGTGTGAAAGATACAACGTATCAAGAACTGGTATTTACATCAATCTGTTTAACAAATCTATAATTTAAAACAAGATATTTTCTCACAAAACCGAAAAGATCTACCAAACCAGCTGCTCAATAAATATAATCTGTTTACAATCGCAAAATATCTACAATGGAGTAGTTATGTTTGACTGCGTTTCTCAAGGCAGCATGTAATACACATCGTAGTCGATTCATCCTTTGGGAAATATTCATGAAGTAGCCGTGAATTGGTTGATAAATAGAATTCCTTGATTAAGCTTAAGATAGTTCGTCCTACATCCAAGCCTCACAAGTGCTAAATATTCATGACTAGCAGGTGGCGTGCTATGTGTGATAGTCAGATTTTATCCTATTAATATTGTTTGGCATTGTAATGTGTAGTATATGTGTCCATGGGTAGTGTTTGAGGCAACTAGCTTTGAAACGGACTATAGTTGACCATGTACTGGTCAAGGAAACTGGTTTTGTCCATTGGTGTGTTAGGGTGTATTAGGAGATCTATTGTTTGCCAAATAATGGGTTCTGCCGGCTTGCTTTTTGCCTTACCTGCACAGGTGTTTCTCTGTACATTTTACCATACCTGTCTTGTCTTTCTTGAGGAGGGACCTGTGAAGTGTTTTGTGGTGTCTATATTTGTTGGCCGGAATTGTCAACATCTGAGGTATGCTATATTTTATATTATCTCTGTATCTATGTATTATTCACAACTTGGTTATTTGTTTGCTTTAACTGGCTAAGTTATTTTGTAATCATTTTGGCTGAGACAAGTGAAATATTTACTGACGGTCTACCTATTTAGGCTGCACATGTCTTCCAATAAAGCCTAGCTAAGTCTTTATTATATGTTGGCATATTTGGTAAATGGTTTATTATTCATATTTATGGGAAAGCAGTTTGTTTGTTTACATTTGAGAATATTATCCTATTTTGCTGTTCACATGTACATAGGTACTATATTATTGTATTTTCATTCTGTTACAGTAAACTGCTGCCCTCTTTATGTGTATTTGTGTCTACCTGTCTACGCCCTCCTCAAGTGTGAATAAATGTACATTTGTGTAAAGAGTCGTTTGCCTGTGTTTATCACGCCCGCCAACCCCTGAGTTTACAATGGAGCCTCCAGTGTTTTTATTGGCATAAATGGCGGTTGAGAGGGTAGCAGTGGAATGGCAGTGGAGCACCAGTGGTTTGGCAGTGGATTAGCAAAGGGATGTCAGTGGAAAAGTAATGGTACGGCAGTGAAATACGTCATCAAGATGGATTCTGTGGGATGGTTATGATGTCCATATACTCAAGCCCTCTACTATTTGATGCCTGATTTTCCTGGTTTGCGTAATTTCCTAATTGTTGGATTCCTGATTTGCCTGGTTTCCGGTTTGCCTGATTCCCAGTTCCTATGGTTCCTGGATTGATGGATGACTGGAGCTGTTGTTGATTTGTGTTTCAACTCTGGAGTATCTGCGCCTAATGACAAAATTGTGGCCAGTTTCAACAGTGTGGAACTATTGTTTGAGAAGTTCAAGTATTTCTAACCAACGCTCGAAGGCGCTCTAGAACTGTACTATCGGGATATCTGTGGACTGGTAGCAGCATTTATCTTCAATTGGACTTGTGTGTTCTGGTGAGAAACTTTAGTTTTTTTATTAAAGAACTTAGTTTTTTTGTCACTAACAGAACTCGATAGACTATTTAAATGCGATCTGACATTGAACACAAATCGTGAAGTCTATTATTCGTGTAGCAGACAGGCTGTTCTGTGGATTACAAGACCGAACATTTGTGAGTAAGTTGACTTGGTTAAAAAAAAAATCTATTTGAAAACAAACCTTGACAGTCTCACTCTAATTGTGCAGCACAGACTATATATATATTTTTAAAAAAAAATAGATTTTTTTTGTCATTAATAGCTGTGAAGTACAATTATCAAGTTTGTGTGTTTATATATTTGTTGTTTTGCATTTGTTCATTGTACAAATTGATTGATACTAGAGCAGGCTCATAGTGCATCTTCTTTGTGTTGTACCTTTGCTTGTAATACATATGTGCAGTCTTGGTTATTGCTTATGCATATGTGTGCAGACACTGGTATTTAGTCACATAGCTGGTGTATATTGGGTTGCTTTATTTATTTTTTTGTCTTGTTGGTTTTTGGTGAAGTTTACTTGCATCGGCTTTGTGTTATACCTTTGCTTGCGATACATGTGTACGTGTAGTGTTGGTTACTGCTTATACATGTGTGCACAGACATTGGTATTCAGTCACATAGCTGGTGTATATTGTATCGTTTTATTTTTTTCCCCCATTTTTTTTATGAGGTTTACTTGTATGTATTGCCATTGAATTCCAGATTCATGTTTGTGTGTGTGGGGGTTTTTTCTCGTTTCATTGCCATAATTGAATGTGGTTTGAATTTTTTTTTACTGCTTCTATGTTGAAGTAAGTTGGAGTAGATGTATTCTATTTTTTTTCTCTGGATCCGTTGTCTTGTAAATACAACAACAGCAGGTAACAACAACAACAAGTTACAACAACAACAGGTAACAACAACAACAGGTTACAACAACAACAGGTTATGATAACAACGGTTAACATCAACAACAGGTAAACACCAACAACAGGTAAACACATGTAACATCATTTGACTGGTAATAACAGTTAACAACAACAACGTGTAACAACAAAAACATATGAACACGTACCTTCTAGTTTGTGTGTATGGTAAGTCGTGTTCTTTTCACGGCACATTACTTGTGTATTCTACAGTTGATTATATTTGTTGACCTGATTTATTATTTTTTATTACGCTTTTCTGTAACTTGTTCATGTAGATTCCACGCAAGTTTGAGTGTACAGATTTATTGATTGATTTTTTTTGTGAATTTTTTTTCGAAGTTTTTTTTTTTTTTGAATTTTTTTGAATTTTTTTTTTTTGAATTCCCTCGCAACTATGGAGAAGTCTGAACGAAGTGTTACTGTAAGTGGGCTTTCTAAACCTGCCACTCTTAAGGAAATTTCACATTATTTCGCCAGAGAGGGCAGAGTGGTATCCGTTGAAGTACTGAAGGATGGAATGGAATATGTTATTACTTTTGAGACCAGAAAAGAAGCTATTCATTCTTTGCATGCCCATGGTAAATCTTTTAGAGGGGATAAAATGTCCATAAAACTTGTCAAACCAGAAGTACAAGTCCCTGAAGATACAGATAGTCAATTAATGTCTTTGTTAAATTCTCTAAGTATGGAAAAGAAAAAAGAGTTTATACAAACATTACAAGGTGCTGGGGGTAGAGTGTCTCAGAGTAATTTATCAGCGGGATCAGGACACGAAGAGACAATGTTCAGGGAGCGGGATACCACTAAATTTGTTCGTTTAGATGCCCCTAAACTACCTTTCTTTTCTGGGGAGGGGGAAGCCACTTACTCCCAATGGAAATATGAACTACAATGTTTGAATTGTGATTCATCCCACACTGATTCATCTGTTTTGCAGGCAGCCCGGAGATCATTAAAAGGGATGGCTGCAGATATTTTGTTGAATATGGGGGGTGAGGTAACGGTTCAGAAGATTTTGGGGAAGTTTGATGCCAACTTTGGGGTGGTAGTTTCTATGGAAACTCTTCTTGAGGACTTTTATGTCTAAACAAAAAGAGAATGAGAGTATAGCAGCATGGGGATGTCGACTCGAGGACATACTTACCAAAGCGCGCGAACGGGGGTCTCTATCCGAGGTAGCTTCCAACGAGATGTTGCGAAAAAAAATTTGGAGTGGACTGCGGGCAGATGGTGTCAAAGCCGCGATTCGACATCGCTTTGATGCTACTACTGATTACGAGACGCTTTTAGTTGGCCGAAGACGTGAAGACTACCTCCCAAGTAGGTAAGACTAAAATGGCGCATCAACAGAATGTGGTTGAAGAAACTGGTCAAAAACTGGACCAGATTCTTAGCCAACTTCGTTCCCTGGACGGTAGGATTCAGAAGTTGGAACGCGACGCGTCTTAATGTGTCGGCGATAATGAGAATTCGCAACACTCGCAACTTAGGGGAAAGCAATATAGGTTTGAGAAGGGGTCCTGTTTCTTTTGCGGAGATAAAAATCACTTTATCAATGCATGCCCCAAGCGGAATAAACCCAAGGGTAGAGGAAGGGGAGCGAACTCTGCAAACACAGGTTTTGTCGGCAGTCATGACGTGTATAAGCCACAGGGAAATACATCAAGTGACCTTGGCCGATTAGTGGGGTCCCCGAATGAGGCTGATGTCTTGATAGAAGGGGAACCATGCCGTTCATTGATCGACACTGGTTCGATGGTGACCACCATTGGAAAGACCTTCTATGAGCAGAGCCTTCGTCATGTCCCATTACGGCCCATTGAACAGATGTTGGATATCAAGAGCGCAGGTGGTCAATCATTACCTTACCTGGGATGCGTGGAAGTGACAGTCTGTTTTCCTTGTGACGGAAATGGTCCAGCTGGTCAGCACGATATTTTGGCTTTGGTCGTTCCCGACACTCCATATAATCGTGTTGTGCTTTTGTTAATCGGGACGAACATCATCCGCCTCTTCTACCAACACTATCAGACCAGTCAGCAGTCAGACGACTTGCAAGTTCACCAGTCTTGGTTGTCTGCATTTAGATGTTTGGCTAGGGAAGATGAAGTGCGGCATGTGAGTTCTGCAGTTTCGGTTACTATACCAGGTAATACAACCAAGATAGTGTCTGGCTTCATAGAGTGTTTTCAGCAAAACATTGTTGCAGTGACAGAAGCTATGGATCTATCTTTGCCAGGCGGATTAGGTGTGGCACCCTGTCTTGTGAAACTTGACGCAGGTAATCGAGACTCGCTGGTAAACTTTGAGATCCATAACGTGACAAAACGAGATGTGGTCATTCCGCCCAACACACCTTTGTGCAAGCTTCAGCCTTCTGTTCCAGTGAGTGATGTTGGAAACCTGAAAGGTTTGCAGCATACCCCTGATGATGTTTTCTTGCAAATGTTTGATTTTGCCGACACACAGAATGACTTGGCGCCCGATGAGTTTCAAAAACTTAAGAATCTCTTGGTGGAGTACAAAGACATATTTGCTTTGAATGACTGCGATCTGGGTCACACCAATCGAGTGAAGCATACGATTGTTCTAACAGATGACACTCCAATCAAACAACGGTTCCGCCGCATACCACCTGGCATGTATGAAGAAGTTCGACAGCACTTGACGGATATGTTGGAGGCCGGGGTAATCCGCGAGTCTAACAGTCCTTGGGCATCACCAATGGTATTGGTTAGAAAGAAGGATGGGTCTCTTCGAATATGTATTGATTACAGAGAAATTAATAAAAGAACTGTGCGCGACTCATACTATTTGCCACGGATCGAAGAAACGATCGACAGTCTGTCAGGGTCAACATGGTTCTCTTGCCTAGACTTGAAATCTGGCTATTGGCAAGTAGAAATGGAGGAATCGCACAATGATCGGACTGCTTTTACGGCCGGACCACTTGGGTTCTGGGAGTGTAATTCTATGCCATTCGGCCTTACAAATGCTCCATCAACTTTTCAGCGCCTTATGGAGAGCTGTATTGGTGACCTACAGCCGACCGCCTTGTTGGTGTATTTGGACGAAATTGTCGTTCACTCGGCGACTGTGAAAGAGCAGCTCGCTAGGCTGCGTTTAGTATTCCAGCGGCTAAGGGAGGCTCATTTAAAGCTGAAACTTTCCAAGTGTCATTTTTTTGGCAAGAAGGTTCGCTATCTGGGTCACATTATCTCTAAGGATGGATCCGAGACTGATCCTGAAAAGACGAACGCTTTGCGGAGTTGGCCGATACCCAGCAATGTGGCGGATATGCGCAAGTTCTTGGGTTTCACTGGGTTCTATCGCAGGTACGTCAGGGATTATGCTAAAATTGTCCGACCCTTGTGTGATCTTCTGCAGGATGGAACATCGACTACAAAGCAGCAGAAAAAGAGAAAATGTCCGTGGAAGTGGGGTGATGAACAGCAGTCTGCGTTCGACAGAATAATCGAACTTTTGACATCCGCTCCTATCCTGGCATTTGCGGATTTCTCATTACCATTTGTTCTTCACACTGATGCCAGTCAGGACGGGCTGGGCGCCGTTTTGTATCAGAAGCAAGAGGGACAGATGCGCGTAATCGCGTACGCATCACGTGGCTTGACCAAATCGGAGAGGCACTACTCAGCTCATAAGCGGGAGTTCTTGGCGCTTCGATGGGCAGTTTGTAAGAAGCTGCATGATTATTTGTACGGCCATAGGTTTGAGGTGAAAACTGACAACAATCCCTTAACCTATGTGCTAACGACAGCGAAATTGGACGCGACTGGGCATAGGTGGTTGTCAGATTTATCTGCGTACGATTTCAGTATCTCCTACAGATCGGGAAAGAGGAATATCGACGCAGATGCTATGTCCAGGATTCCGTGGTCCGATGAGGAAATGTCCGCAGAATCGGTTGCTTCCATATGCCAAGCACTGCTTGATGGGGATCCGATGGCTGACATCTTATGTGCAAAACAGAGCCTGGAAGATGTTGATTTGGCTTCCAGTGGACAGTCTGTGCTGGTTCCAGAAAACGTGGGAATGCTGCAGGAGGGAGATCGAGTAGTCGGGAAGGTTATGGTACATTTGCGGAAGGGGTCCAAACCTACACAGAAGACACTCAAACGAGAAACCAATGAATTCCGTCGATTGGTTAAAGAGTGGGACCGGTTGGAGATATCGGATGGAGTGCTGCGTAGGCGAAGTTTGGTGGATGGACAACGTCTCTTCCAGATCGTCCTTCCGGAGAGCTGTAGGCCTGGAGTTCTTAAGGCTCTTCATGATGATGTTGGCCACCTCGGTAGAGACAGAACTCTAGACTTAGTGCGTTCCAGGTTCTTCTGGCCCGGGCTACCCCGTGATGTAGACGTGAAGGTAGAGAGTTGCGAAAAATGCTTGCGACGCAAGGCTGGCAGTCGTCCTCACAGAGCTCCATTGGTGAGTATCCAGTCTTCACAGCCGATGGAACTTGTGTGCATAGATTTAGAACCAGACGGCAAAGACCACTGCGAAGGCGCTGTACGAGAATTTTGTGCCGACCCGGATTCATTCGGACCAGGGACGAAATTTCGAAGCGCGGGTGATTAAGGAGTTATGTGATCTCCTCGGTATCGATAAATCTAGAACCAGTCCGTACCACCCTCAAGGCAACGGAGTCTGTGAGAGATTCAACCGGACCCTTTTGAGTATGTTAGGTACATTACCGGAGGACAAGAAATCTGCTTGGAAAGATCACTTACCTTCTGTCGTCCATGCTGCACCAAACATTCAGTGACTGGGTTCTCACCATATTTTCTTCTGTTTGGGAGACAGCCCAGGCTGCCCATAGATGCACAGTATGGGATTAGAGATGCCGATGCACAAGAGTCCTACTCTGGATATGCAGCCGATCTTCGGAAAGAACTGGAGTATGCCTTTGAGCGGGCGTCAGTAGCTTGTGGCCGTGCCCAAAAACGTCAAAAGAAGCAATATGATTTGAAGTGTTTCGGAGGCGCAATGGCGGTAGGGGATGAGGTTTAGGTCAAACAGACTGGCTTACACCGGAACGACAAATTGAGCGATCGCTGGGAGGCAGATGTTTTTGTTGTTCTCGATCAGCCGGATTCCAGTATTCCCGTATTTACCGTGCAATCGAGGCAGGGGGGTAGGAAGAGAAATTTGCATCGAAATCTTTTGTTCCTGTTGCCACCTTCAGTTCCTCCGGATGAAACGGATGACCCGGAGGGAAATGAACGTTCATCTGATGTCGGTGAATCGGATGACATTGAGTTGGATGGAGTGTTGCTGGGGGTACAGGAGTCGGAGAAAAGCGAGAGTACAGGAGCGGTCCCAGAGGTAGTCCCAGAAGATCAGGTGAGTATTGTGTCGGAGGAGTCTGATGAATCAACACATGCTGCGGTGCATATTGATGATGATGTTGCTCAAAGTGAAACTGGATCGGCGCACGATACCCCGATGGTGGATTCTGGTATGCTGGTGCCCGAGCGAGACGTCTTGGTTGGGTCGGATAATGTCGCTGCGCAGGAGGACCATATTCCTCTTGGTTCGCGTGCATCCGCGGAGTGCCCCAGCGTTATTCCTGTTCCACTCCCCCGCAGGTCGCTTCGGAATGGTAAACCTCCTAACTGGATAACATCCGGAGACTACGAAGTTAATCAGCTGTCAGTTGGCGAGGTTGTATCACTGAAGCCCGCATGGATTCTTAAAACGGATTATTTGCTTGCTACTTTAAAATCAAACCCAGGGTTGGCATCGAGTCCCGTTCTTTTGAATTCATTAACTGAATTGATTAAGAGTAGTTGAATATTTTTGATTCATTCCTTTTTTTTGGATGGTTTTTCCGGACTGCATGTAAATAGATTTTGTCGATAAAACAAGTGTTCTCTAGTCATTTTCTATGTTGAGGACAACATTTTCTCAGAGCAGGGAAGTGTGTGATAGTCAGATTTTATCCTATTAATATTGTTTGGCATTGTAATGTGTAGTATATGTGTCCATGGGTAGTGTTTGAGGCAACTAGCTTTGAAACGGACTATAGTTGACCATGTACTGGTCAAGGAAACTGGTTTTGTCCATTGGTGTGTTAGGGTGTATTAGGAGATCTATTGTTTGCCAAATAATGGGTTCTGCCGGCTTGCTTTTTGCCTTACCTGCACAGGTGTTTCTCTGTACATTTTACCATACCTGTCTTGTCTTTCTTGAGGAGGGACCTGTGAAGTGTTTTGTGGTGTCTATATTTGTTGGCCGGAATTGTCAACATCTGAGGTATGCTATATTTTATATTATCTCTGTATCTATGTATTATTCACAACTTGGTTATTTGTTTGCTTTAACTGGCTAAGTTATTTTGTAATCATTTTGGCTGAGACAAGTGAAATATTTACTGACGGTCTACCTATTTAGGCTGCACATGTCTTCCAATAAAGCCTAGCTAAGTCTTTATTATATGTTGGCATATTTGGTAAATGGTTTATTATTCATATTTATGGGAAAGCAGTTTGTTTGTTTACATTTGAGAATATTATCCTATTTTGCTGTTCACATGTACATAGGTACTATATTATTGTATTTTCATTCTGTTACAGTAAACTGCTGCCCTCTTTATGTGTATTTGTGTCTACCTGTCTACGCCCTCCTCAAGTGTGAATAAATGTACATTTGTGTAAAGAGTCGTTTGCCTGTGTTTATCACGCCCGCCAACCCCTGAGTTTACATATGCAATTTATATAACAGATTGAAGCAGAAGTGATAGGTATTATAGACAGCAGTTTTCATTACTGCAAAAAATTTTTTCAAAGTAATGGTTACTGGACAAGAATGAAAGTCATCTCGATAAAACTTGTTAACGTGTTTAGAATACCAACGGTATGTTTCTCTATAGGGAATAGCTCGTTGAAAATACTATCCACGATGTTTATATATCATTCATCATCCCAACTTTGACAGAGACGCCATTCAAAAAATATTCAGTACAAAATGTTGGATCAAATTTCCAAAAGATTAATTTACACGCTTCGCAATTAGTTTCCCTGTCCCTTGTCAAGATCGAGGAAATCAGTACTACATTCTTGTAATTTGAAGATTGCGTAACATGGGTAAAATGATTAGCCAGATACTTATCAGAGTGGAACATCTCCGCATTCTAATTTCTATACAAAAATAAAGTAACAATTGGAAGACGATTGAAAGTCATATAATTTCGTCAAATTCTTTCGCATTCCGAACCTACAAGACGGCTCTCATCAGATGAGTTGCATTAGCCCTGTTTCGGTAAGTTACGAGAGGCTTCTACTCATTTTGCCTACAAATAAATCATTTTCCGCCAGTTCGCAACATTTATCAGCAATGAAAGCGCGGCCGAGATACTAAGGCTACGTCCGAGAATCCACCGTATTCTCGAGTCTGAATGTGTCGAGGGATGTTTCCTGTGAAGTCCTATGATTGTTTTTAGGCGCCAGACGTCGTCAATATTTACCACCTCTAGCATATCGCTCCAATGCCATCGAGGGTGATACTCCACAACGGATATACTGCGTTAAGATAAGGGGAATTGATCACGTACATTTAACCCTATCTGGCCTGGGCTTTTTGGGACCTGTCCAGGCCTGGGGGGGGGCCGAAATGGCCCCCCCTAATTATTTTTCTTATCCCTTGATCTAGGGTGCTGAAACTTACCACACTATACCCTTGGGTCAAGCTCTACCAGAAAATGTAACAAAATCCAAGATGGCCGCCTTGATGACGTCACAGTGACGTCATTTCCAAAAACGGCCTTTTTTGGTCGATTTTCCGGTCGGATTTTCCGAATTTTTTATTTATGCAATTTCTCCGCAAAAACTGCATGATAAATTAGTAAATATTAATGTGATGTGAAATAAAATAGTTCTTGTCCACTTTTCATCGCGGAAAAGCAGAAATTTTGAAGAAATGTGACAAAAACATCACTTTTCTGGTACACCACGTGGCCGCCATCTTGAATTTACCCATGATCCTCTGCTCAGGGGGTTATGCAAATGGGATCAAAATGACCCCAATATGATAAGCTATAAAGTCCGGGAGTTTCAGCACTCCATTTTTCGTCGTTCCGCAGATAGCGCAGAAAGTTTGGTAGGGGGGCCATAATGGCCCCCCCCCAGGCCTGGTAGGGTTAATGTAATGTTGACCAAGGCGCTGTCAATACACAGAGGAAGATCAGGAGGAGGACGTGGACATAACGACATTTCCGACATCTGGAATTCTGCAGTCCAGTGGTTAGGACCGTCAGGACCGAGTTAATCTGAGTGAAAGTGGAGTTGTCACTTCGCATCGTAAGCCCAGACGTTGAAGCGTCAGCAAATTACATTCAACAATGTACATACATAATAGCTAGCACGGAGAGGATCCTGAGTCGATCCTGGGGAACGCGTAGAGCTTATCATTGATTCCATAAGATTAAGACATCGACTATATGTTGTTTACATCATGGACCGTTTATCATGTGAAGTTACACGGTGCATGTTTACAGGAACCAATTTGTTGTTAACACCGCATACTTTTGCAATACTGTAGCCTGAATTATTGTTTAGATTAGATTACAAATATAAAGTTGTTATCCATAATAAGTAAATATCACAGCATGCAATTATTATTGCGAACAGATCATGTCTTGAATGATTATGTAAGGAATATGTTGGTTGTCCATCTACCAGTGGCTATCCAAAATATCCGAATCGTTATCCTGGAGTATTGTGTTATATTTTTTCCACTTGATATCGGTCCAGAGCAACCACTCCGAATCAGAGTATTACTAATATATAAAGGCGTGAGCCCGTGGTCGTTCCAGCATGAATGTGAATCGAGGGATTTGACGTCTGAATGGTTGGATTAGTTAATCTGCAAGTTTTAGAAATTATGCGAAATGATACTCATTAGACAACGCGGGACGTTGTCTCACTACATCGCAGTGAACGTGGGTAGAATAGCAATGGTCAACAAACTTCGACTACGTCCCGTTCGGGGGAGTGAAAACATGGAATCAGTACAGCGGTAAACGATAATGATATTCTACAATATACAGATATTGCCTGCTGTGAGGTGTGATATCACGATTTGTCAGCTCGAGAAGGTGATGTTCAACTCGTGCGAGCTGACAAATCGTGATATCTCACCTCACAGCATGCAATATCTGTTTTATTATACCGAAAAAACCCATAAACAATACAAATCCATGATTTCGGCCAAATCTTCATCAGTTGGTAACGTAAAACGCTTTCCG
The DNA here is from genome assembly GCA_036873755.1 of Hanleya hanleyi. Lineage (NCBI taxonomy): Eukaryota > Metazoa > Mollusca > Polyplacophora > Lepidopleurida > Hanleyidae > Hanleya > Hanleya hanleyi. The sequence continues at coordinate 28,359 of JAVTVY010012464.1, forward strand.
TCTGTACACGCCATCGTGATTACAGCGGAATGACAGCACAACAGACGACAATGCTACGAAAGAGTCTGTTCACGGGCGATAATGGCGCGAGACCGTGTTACATTGCCTCTGCCGTGTGACGTCAGCGCGTTATCGTGTGATATCGGCGCGAGATCGTGAGACATCACATTGACGAGCCGTTTTTTTTCATAAGACATCGATAATTGCGGAATATCACGTGATGGTGTCTCAACCAATTAAAAGAAACGAATACACAGTGAGGTATAATAATGGTATTTGTCAAACTGGTGAGACCCACAGTGAAGGTGTCAGGTTGGAACCGTTTTCTGCACTAAAGTATTTTTTACTCTGATTGAACTCGTCATAAAAATTGGTATCTCTGACAGCAATTTTTGCACAACAATGAAATTTTGCACAATGATGTTAATGGGCGATTATTTTTCAAAATAACAAACAAATCCACTTGTAGCCCAAATAGCAAGGACAGAAAAGGACAAAAACAGAAAAAAAACCATTAACAATTTGTGTGTTAAATTTTTGCGAAATGATGGTAAGCTTAGAAGTTGTAACATATATTAAAAAAATGACATTTTGTCTCCGGAATATCATGGTTTGAGAAGTTTTACTTCAATTTTATAACGAACGTTTCATCTGTATTTTATTTTTTTACATTCTGAATGCTGTGCAAGTGTTAATTTTGTGCGATTGACTTGTGCCAATATTCAGAACAAGCCACCAGGAATATATTAACTGGAGCGGACATTAAATATTACTGGGTGAGGATACTATGTATCAAATCGGGAATTGTATTACACAGAAAGGTAATTGACTTTATAACTCACCGTTCATGAAAGTCGGATAGCGGTATTGACTTGGGCGTTATGTATACAAAACGAACGACCCTGCATTAGTGACCGGAAATATAACATAGATATATTGAATTGAAGGAGTTTTATTACACAACAACCAATTAAATTTGACGTTAGCACATGGCTTCAATCATAATATAACAAAACAAAGACTGAGATTGTATCAGTTAGCCATTTGATGTAACAATTGACGGTATTTAATGGACGACGGCTGAATTATGAATGACGGACTAGACGCTTGTAATTCAAATCTCTAAGCTTGGTTCTGTCCCCAGATAACGGAAGAGGAAAAATACACTAGAAATTCGAACAAGAAATAGGAATATATTAGATGGTCACAACTACTCGAGATCATCTGACTGCGAAGGAACTGTTCGCTAGCATTGTCTTCCGGTCATGCCTTGAACTATCAGCAAATTGAATTTCAGAATATACATAGATATTAGCATATTGAGGAGATAGGAAAGGATCGAACTTGGATGATTCTTCGCCCTCATAATCGATTGATCCCGTTAGACTCATTTGCGGACCTTTCTCGTTATGTTGTCTACACCACGAGCATGAAGTTGCCACCAATTTCAGACAAAATATGACCCGAATTAACTTCCAGATAAGGATTTGAATATAAGTTATCAATAATAAATATTTCTGTAAGATTCCGCTTGCAGGAAATTCTAAATAGGTTCTTTAGATGATAAAACTGGATAAACATTTTGTAGATTTCGTAGCGAAAGTAGTCCAAGAAGAATACGTATTTCAATTGCAAGTTGTGATGGTAAAAGTGAAAGATGCGCACAAAATACGCTTTTTGACGTGCGACCAATGAACACATTGTTGGGATAACTGATATGCTTCTTTGCAATTTCCTGCTATGAAAGGGGCATATATGAACCTCTCGGGATGGATCGATCAAGATTACCATGCCATCCAGATGGTTCACAAGAAGGCCAATCAATCTATTGGCTATTGACTCATTTCGCTTCGACCGTGGCCCGATCATGTGTTGATTAAGGCATGTGCCGGTTGTCTGATACGATTCCGCATACAATTCCAACCAGAATGTTGAGTCTGGGAGTGTCAGATTTGGCAATATGAATATGAAGATAGTAAAAAGATTACGCAATATACAACATGATGATGCCGAAGATGGTATTCACGAGCAACTCCCCTTCTGCTATATATTATTCCTAATGCAGGCCTTCAATTGATGGTCAGATTGTATCATTAGTTAGAGGATAGGCAAAGTTTAATATGCGATGATTGGTACCAGAAAATAAACCGAAAGCGCTAGCTCTGTCAGTTGATTGTCGAAACACTAAGTCGCTTTAGAAAGCGTTTTGGATAGTTATGCAAGTCCCCCACCGGATGAATTCACCGTTCAAATATAGACCTTGTCTTGCAAGTCACCATTAAGGGAGAGAGAGAGAATTAAGGTTCGGCAATATTTCAGCTATAGAGGGACGATCAAACAAAATTCTAAGTACTCAAGCCAATAACTTAGTAATCCAACACATTAAAACATACACACATTAAGACTTATGCAACAAACCGATTTCTCTCAACTAACCCAAGACTCAGTCCTCCCTCACCCGACTATCCTCTCTCCTTCCCCCTTCTATCTCTCTACCTATTTTTAATTTCGATGGCGCTTTCAATTTAACAAAATTATGCGCGCCAGATCGTTGCATTGAGTTTCATGTACAAAATAAATATTGATTTAAAATGTCCTACTATACGGAATTGTAAAAATTAAGAAAAACATGTTGACTCCAAAGGCGTTATTTACTGGCGCGGTGAGGTTATAGACATAAAGGAAGGGTATATATATATACGGACCAACAAACATAATTTAATAATAATAAAATCCCAACGACCCTATCTATAAAAAAAATATAAAAGGCCAATTCTGTACATGCATATTTTGTTTTAAACTAAAAATAAACTCATCATATCAATTCAGATATGAGCAAGTGGTTAATAAAAACGATATTTGATATCTTTTCTCATCCTGATGAACACCGTGAAAGAGAACCACGTGGTATCCTCAGACACCAATATCCAACCAGAACGAGCAAATACATCATTTAAAACAAAGCTCTTTTTTAATTAAACGAGCAGAAATACTAGTATAATTTCTAAACCACCAATAAGAAAATATATATTAAATTATTTTAGAACTTTATTAAATTCATCAACTTGTAATTTATGCATGTACCACTAAATCACCAATATAATTCTAAATAATTCCACAGGGTGGAAGGGGAGATAACAAATGTAAAGTTAACTCCCCTAGACTAGACAGTGAACTGTATAACAGAATAATAAAACCAATATAAATTAAAATCTGCGTATGCACAGCATAAACTTAGAAATAGCCACAAAAACTTTATCACGGTTTTTTGATGGCTTTAACATGGACTCTATAGTATGGTTAAATACACCAGAACATAAAAGTTCATTACAAAAGTTGAGTGTCTGATTATTAAACCGTGTGCATGAAAGTAAATAATGACTGATGCTTTCTTCTACATCGCACGCATCACACACTCCAGTGGAATGTAGATCACATCTATAGAGATAAGAATTTAAGGGAATATGCCCGACAACAATTCTGAAAACAAGTACTTCAGCCTGACGATTTGGTAAATTCAAAGAGGCGCCAGTAATTGAAGGCTGAAATTGGTAATAAAAACGCCCCTTCTCTGACTTATCCTTCCCCCTTCCGATACCCTCTTAGCTTTTACTCAGTTGAAGGCAACAGCGTATTTTGTATTAAATAGTGGATTTATCGGAACACGGTCGAAGCAATTTCTTGTATAATAGTCCTGTAGGTACATGTAGCTAATGAATTCAGCGTTGCTTGAGAAAAGGTTAAAAGTTTGGCATAATTATCCTGGATTGTTCGAACTCCACTACTGTACCTTGTTTTCCTTTTTTCGATAGAAATGTGCTTATCACGTTTCAATTATTTTTATTATTCAATGTGAATACGAATAAGATGACTCACACATCAAACTTGAAAATGAAAAAAAAAAATTAACAGAAAATCTCATAAATTAATGCATCATACTATATAGTATCCATAAAATACACATGACTTTCTGTATATACGTTAGCTTATGAGTGCCTATCAGATATGTTAAATCTACCCTGATGTTCACAGTACTCCGCCATGTTCCGAGTCGCCATTAACAGCCTTAATTACCGCCACTTAGTAGCAATATAAAACAATAGGTGGCGTTTCCATGAATTATTTCTTCCTTCAATCCTGATTTGTCTCTCATTTGCTCGATTGTAGAAATATTGATCGCGAATAAAACAAAATTACCCAGAAATCTGATCTCGTCTCCTCAGAAGTAACATTACCCCCCCGCCACCCGCGATTCGGTAGGTTCTTTTATCTTGGGAGTTATCTCCTCCTGATCTGTATAATTTTTTTGAGCGATATGCAAGAGGTGGGAAAATTGACGACGTCTGGCGTCTAAAAAGCAACCATATGACTCTATAGGAAAGCGTTCATACATAGGACGCAATAAAGTTGAATTGAATTGAAAAGTGTACATGTATTAAATCCGTAATTCGTAGACAAATTGTCTCTGTCTATCGTTAGTGTAAGGCAATTGTGTTTTCTCGTACACGTCGTCATATAGTTTCGCGAGCTGTCAACTTTAGGAATAGATGCCGTATACACTAGCAGGAATCCTTTATCATCCACGAAGGGTGTAAAATATCGGGCGATGTACACATTTCACCATTTATCAAATTTTGTCATTTTGAACACGATTTAATCGCGATATTGTATTTAGTTCGTGATAATTTGCGACTTGTGAGTTTTCACCTGACTTTCTTCCTACATTAGGTATGCCCAGTTAGCAACCTATATCTCAGCACGTAACGTCTATATGCGTACTTTTGTAACAACAAGTACATTGGAGCGATATGCAAGAGATGGGGAAAACTGACCACATCTGGCGACTAAAAAGCAACCATATGACTCTACAGGAATGTATTATATATTGTGGATTCTCGGACGTAGCCTTAGTATTTCAGCCGCACTTTTATTGCGTGTGTTCATGTGGTGACTATGAAGTATCCACACGGCCCCGAGCACCGATTTGAGCGAAATTAGATACGCTAACTTGGGAGCTGTGATGAGATATTAGCTCAAACTCATCTGATGTTAATGGATGAGCATGTGGACGTCCGATGGAGTAAACGCCTTAACATGTGGTAACCTGCAAAATGCAATAAACCTAGGAAAAATAACCTGTAATGTCCGACGTCGTGCGGCCACCGAAACAATAAACCTACATATATTTGTCGATTGACATGTACAGAGGACGGGGACTAACAGTCCACCAGCAGAATACTGCCATGTACAGGTAATAAATTGGAGCGATATGCAAGAGGTGGGAGAAATTGACGACGTTTGGCGACTAAAAAGCAACCATATGGCTCTATAGGAATTACAAGCGTCTGATCCGTCATTCATAATTCAGCCGTCGTCCATTAGAGAATATCCGCGTCCATAATACAAAGACCTATTCCATATTCCATATAACAGTACTATATGTTATAATTGGCAGGTAGACTTGTGTCTAATTCCGCTTAACCCGGGGCTAGGGGCCGTATGAACCCATGTACTTCAAGAACCTCATGGTACTCATATGAACAGTCACAATCAAAGCGTGACTGAAATACATCATTCTTTAGATGACGACTTTGCAACGAATATTATGGATTAAGAATACTGATCAGCGATACGGATTTGATATTTTTAGAACATCATGATGTCTTGCCGGCATCATTGAAAACTGTTGACCGCTTCTCTCTTGCAGGAAACAAGCCTATGTTTTTGTATACTATGATTGTCTTTTTGAATTTGGTGCTAATACTGTTATATGAAATATGGAATGGGTCTTTGGATTATGGACGCGGATATTCTCTAATGGACGACGGCTGGATTATGAATGACGGACTAGACGCTTGTAATTATAGAGATATAGGTCTAAATACGATGTGCCTGTAGGGTTATCTGTAGTTTCCTTCAAATCCAGTGAAGGTGGATATATATCCTTCACTGCGTCATTTATATAGCGATTATCCACAGCGAGAAGATCGTCTATATAGCGTTTGGTGAATGCGGAGGAACGGGCTTTGAATGGATCATTTTCTGAAAGCGCCTGTATATAGTCATATTCATAAGAGAACAGATATAGGTCAGCCAATAGGGGTGCACAATTAGTATCCATTGAAATACCCATATGCTGTTGATATAATGTGTTGCCAAATTTCACATAGATGTTTTTAATGAGAAATTCAAGCAACTCTATAAACAAAGAAACATCCCATGAATTATATCTCTTGTATGTAGTAGAGCTAAAGAATGCTTTATGGCTTCCGACATTAATATATCTACGATCAGTTTTCTTGAGCATTTTGGGAGTCCAGTATACTTTTGGTATATCGTTATGTTTGGTTGGAAGACAAATACCTCTCTCCTTGAGAAACGTTTTGTGATTGTTAAATAAATCTTCCAGAGTAAATGCAGTTTGAGAGTAAGTAGACGTATTTGATGACGATATGATTACAATCAATTCTTCAACCAGCACCTGGTAATAGTAATATTTACATATGAATATTATATTATTTGGAGCTTTGTCTGCTGGGACTATGATGAATTTACTCTGGAGATTTGCTAGAACTTCTTGCGAATTGGGGCTTCTCAGTACTTGTTTTGCTTGGGGAAGGGTACTTCTGTCTATATGGCGGATTGTGGCAATGACCTTGCTCTTGGTGAGGTCCGGCCAATCATCGAGTACTGTAGGTTCAACTTTTTCTCGCTTAGACCAGTCACAACATGTTTGCATGATGTATAGATAAAGTTCGACGATTCACAATCACAACTATAGCTCCCCGACGTGTATAAGTTCTAGTCAAATTCCTTGACAGCATTAGAGTACTTGGATATTTTGGTGGCTATAGATTTAGTATACTTATATGAAATGCAAGGAGGTTCTGTGAACTTAAAATAGTTTGGTACAGTATTGCGTCATTCAGGATTCGAGGTAAATTAATAATGTCCAGTCCTTTATCTAAGTAGTTGAGTTTCAAGAAAAGCCAATCTTGGGATGTTATGTTCACTGGACGATACAACCGAAAATACGCTATATCTTGACATACTTTAGAGATTTTGGATGGTAATATATTTCCTGGGGACGCAGATTGTTGTATATCTCTGGCTATATGATTTAAAGCTCTCAGAGGTAACGCATACAGAACTGTACGTAAGCTATGTGTACTATTGGGTGTGTTAGTTAAACCCACTAACATTCAGACCCGAGAATACGGTGAATCCTCGGACAAAGCCGAACTGTTCTCGAACTAAGCATTAATTTCTCGACAACTAAACAATAGTAGTGCTTGTTTCTTATTCCACGCCTCCGTGTATAAATTACCATTTCCATGATTTGAATATTATTCTCTAATCACAATTACAGTCCTGTCGCTGAACTCAACCTATGTATATTCACTTGTTAATGTGAGACAAGCCCCAGGGGTTTTATTCCCACCACATAGGCGGCTAATGACTCTTATATTCTCAATATCTGTTTTTGCATTTGGTGAATGAGCATGCATTCATTCATAGTTTATTGAAACAATATTACAAACAGGGGGAATACAAAATTCGTAGGCAGCAATCGTGATTCGCCAAAAAAAAATCCATTCACATTTTGACACAATGACGTGGGAAAACTGACAAGAAATCGCTCTTGAAACTCGAAGGTTACTCGGGAACGCTTCCTAAAGGAGACAACCAGTATATCAGCTCTTTACATAACGAACCGTCAGTACTGAGAGTATATCTAAACAGTCCACTGAAGTACGCAAACGAATAACGTTATCAAATTTAGTAACAAAATGCTGATTTGAATATTTTGTTACTGAAAACAATAACAAGGCTCTGACCGTCTTGTTGTTTAAGCCCGGCGCACACGAGAGCTATCCCCTGAGCAAACGGTCTCAAGTGCCTTTTTTTCAGGGGCTAGCTCTCGTGTGGTTTCAGCGCACACGGTGGGCAAAAGGTTCACCGAATTGATTCAGTTCCCGCGGAACACCATCTTCAATATCATGTGATCTTTCATGTGACCGGGCTCACGTAAAACTGACCATTTTGTACAGTTGCACGTAATAAATCACGTGTAAATATGATGCCTTTCATCGGCCGGTCGAATAAAACGGCTGAGCCGAAAGCTTACGTTCGCCGCACACGGTGAGGATTGCGCCTCGCGAAGAAGAATTATCAAACAAGTTTGATATTTTCCTCCTGGCCTCGCGAGGCGGAAACCTCGACAGGCAATTGAGGCCGTTAGCCCAGGAGCTAGCTCTCGTGTGCGCCAGGCTTAACTCTTGTTATTCTTTGCAATAGGTTTCTATGAGCTGAATTTGCATCATTTACGTAATCATGATAATGTTTTTGACGATTACCTCTCTATTGTAGTTTTCACGCAATTAGATCACAAATAAAGGTTTGTTTACAAGTTTCTTTTTTTTTCATTACTCGAACTTCTCACGGATTGCGACTTAGTTTGCGACTTTAAAATATTTAAACAATTTTCAGTGATCATTAATTAATTTCTGCGAAAGATTCAGTATGTCTAGAATGGCGTGGTAGCCTTCTTTCAGTTTGAAAACACTTCTTTTGAGAGCGAAAAGGTGACCTAAAACAGGCCATGGTTATTTCCTGTAGTCGAATTTTCCTCGTTACTGCTTTTAGTAACTTCTAAAATCAATTTTGAGTCTGTGTTACGGTTTCAGTAGCAGATTTTGGTGTTACTGGAAACAGCCACGTAATTCAAAATTGTTTTTCTTTATTGTTCATAGATATCGATCTGTTATCAAAAATAGTAACGTTACTTAAATTCGTACTTTACTGGACTGCTACTAGCGATACTAATGAAAAGACCAACACTTAGCGGATGGCAAGACAATATACCGAGCAGCAGTATCTGCAACAATTAAGTTCGACTATTGCCGAAACTTGATCGGGAATGATTATGCAGTAACTGACAAAGCCAAATAATACAGTTATTTAGACGCGATCTGGATGTACCAAATTAATGCATATGGGCCGTATATCATGACAAAGACGACTACTGGTTTGGTACGTGCTATACTAGTAGCGTACAGAACCAATGCAGTCATTTTGCTTTCGTGACTGTCATCTAGAAATGACTGTGTTTCCAAGTGTTTCGTCGATGTTCACATTTCGAAGTGGATGGGGAAATTAAATGCCAAGTCTAACAAGCGTTTTTTTTATCACGTCAGTAATCGCAATTCATTCTCTTAAATCTTCCCTCATCGTACAATACATTGCCTGATGGTTTTGCCTGTGTATTCTATTATCAATAATTATATTGGTTAAAACAATATTTGGTTTACAAGTTTGGTCAGTTCCCACAGACGACGAGCAGGTCACAGACTGGTATTTCAAAACAACAAAATTAAATAAGATGGTGTCGTCTTGGCGAATGGGGAAGAAGGCCACGACGGTTTTATATATTTGGGACTCACCTCTGCTTTCTTTCAATAATTTGCTACAGTTTTAGGTTAAAATGTCTGCGACACTTAACATTGAGAGAATTCAAATTATGTATACTAAAGTTAAGAATAACAGTACGAAAATACTTCTTGTTCTTACAAATTTCCGAAGATCAACTTCAATTCTTAGAAGTTTACATTATTTCAGGATATGTCACAATAATTTGCAACCTTCGTTCGAAATAGATGAACTAGATTATTCTGAGATTGTCGGTGTCATTTGATACTGATGATCGTTTCTGTTTTACATAATCTGGACTTTTAAGATTTGTCGATTTATAGTAATATTTCTCGTCTGCTGACGTTTTGGGGCTAATAGTTTCTCGTGAATAAGACCCTTCTATGCGGATATCAATGTTCAATATAAGATCGGTGTGTAAGGTAACTCATAACATTCCATGTGTTTTCGTATCTCAGCCATATTTCCCATCGTTGTCAAGTCGGCGATTTGAGTTTTCTTGGGAATTGATCTTGCGATAACATAACATAATCTCACATCTGGTATATATACTCACGCTGACATGTTCACTTGTCCAACACATGTTAATTTTTTGTCAGGTATAATAATTCGACAACCCTTATATTGAGTATAATTGATACACGTATGGTATATGTCTAACGATGTGACGGGTCAATTGATGCAATTTCAGATATGCAGTGCATATATATCGCTAGACAGGACTGAATGTACCGTAACAAACTTCATGAGTTTCAAAAAACTGTAGGATATATTCATCTGAGTATCCAGAAACGTTTCTATCAATTTCATGATCAGGCGATGTAGAATCGGTCATACCCGATTAACTCACGACAGGAATATTTACTAAAAAAGGAACCAGCCCCAAGGTGTATTCCATGACACGAAGATCTCTCAGTGAAACATATTCTGATCGACTGTATAGATTTTAAGATTGTAAGAGATTCTTGTCATCAAGCAGCTACTTTAGAAGATCTTTTTTAGCCGGGTAAAAGGTTATTTGAAAGAAATCGGTTTGCTGCACAAGTTTTAATGTATGTGCATGTTTTTTGGTGTGTCGTGTTGATTACTTCTGGATTGCTGGGTTGTTGACTTGTTTTTGTTGGAATACTTGGAATTCATCTTCGTAAGTTGCAGCGACTGTTTGCCAGGTAAATGATACCACGTTAAGATACGACATATTAATACACCATACGTTTTCAATGCTGTAGGCAATAAATCTTCTTATGAACTCCGTATCACTAACGATTCACTAAGTCGTTTCCTACAATACACTGTATTTTAGTCACGCCTCGATTGTGAATGTTCGATTATTAACATCATAAATATCTTGTATTTAACACAATGTTCATATGATCTTGAGTCGCTGGTTAAGCGGAATTTGACCCAACCTACTTGGTTGGACAGATCCTGCACTCTACGTTCGTATTTTGCCATCATCGTGTGATAATAATCTTCAAACGTGACAAGAAACTAAATATAGATTCACCAGATACTGTGTGTCTGAATCTTCTGTAACAGCTCCACCATGTGTAGGACAAACGGATTCTAGCGTATCTAACCCCGTTTAAGCCGGTGCTAGGGGTCGTGTGGATATTTCATAGTCTTCACATGAACATCTGCAATAAAAGCGCGGCTGAAATAATAAGGCCACGTCCGAGAATCAACCGTATTCTTGGGTCTGAATGTGAGGTGCCGAGGAAAGCTTTCCTGTTGAGTCATATGATTGCCTTTTAGTCGTCAGACGTTGTCAATTTACCTACCTCTTGCATATCGCTCCAATTTATTACCCGTATATGGTAGGATTCTGCTGGTGGACTGCTAGTCCCCGAGGCGAAGGTGAGGTGAAGAAACTGGTACCATTGGATTGAATCCCATAATAACTAAAGCTATAATATTTGTTCATTGCCTTACTATATAAATCAGTGAATATCTTTTGAAGAAAGAATTACAAACACAGGAGTTAAGAACGCGAATTCGCTTATTTCAGTTTTACGACGTGAAAGCAGCGAAATATGTTCAATATGCTAGAAATGTCGAATCTGACAATCTGGAGTGATTGTGCCAGACAAGAACATCCTCTCAAATAAAGACAGTACATTAGGTTGTCAAGGGTAAAAATTCACACTGGAATTCCATCGAAATATTACGCCTTGATACAAGGAGTGGATTTTATTCATATACAATGTTACGAGCATTTCAGTGCAGGGATGACTGCCACAATAACAACGGGCACACAGTAAATGATTGTGGGTGCGCTTTGTGAAGGCGGGTGGCAGTGTAAAGAAGTTACAGGTTTTTGCTTTTCCACTAGTCAGAGGGGAGCCCAAAAGACACCATTGTCGTAGGATCTAGCTGAGCAAAGCATGTTTTCCGTCAGTCATATCGGCTGTAGCATTAGCATGACTACTTATAATTTGTCCGCAGGTTTAACTGAGATATCTTTAATATTCGACGACTTACACATGTACACATGCATAAAAAGGATAGTAAACCTTTTCTGTATAGGAGGTGAATTGACTAATCGTCAAATATCGAAGTGAGGAATACTACTTTTGTTTTATGCTGAGACCTATATATTCACATTAGAGACGATTTAATAACGTCAACCAATAGCTTCGCGTTTTTATACGGTACCGATCAGCCTTGCTGATTTCCTGGATATAACGTGTAGGCGGATAATTTGTGTGGCACTACCTGTAGGTTTACAGGCATCTAACAAGGGAGTGAAAGCATTAGGTGCCGATGCTGACGGCTTTTCGTGAAAGAAATGAATTTGGAGGTACACAATTTCTACTGGACACGTTTTAGTAGTTTCCTGCACTAACGATATTTTTATAATCAATTACCGGAGGTTTTGAATTCAAGTTAGATGACATGCAACTGACACTGTAAATATTCTTTGTGAAAAGGCTTCGACGTATCATTATGAACCACTGTGACTGTTTTATCATTTTGTGCACGCATAACGTTTTAATCGCTGGCGCCTGATCGATCGTTCTTCTCTCCTCGGGCCACTTAATGCAAACTATGATGGGATGATGATGGGCGGACTGATATATGCATGATCATAATACTGGTCTATTTGTTCAGTCATTAGAGTGACAGTGTGATAGTACGACATCATATGTATGAGATAACATTATTTATTCATTTTGAATAAGCGATTTGCAATTACTCATATTAGGAAACTATATAAAAATTTGATCTGACCCCAAATTCATCTCCATCAAATGAACGCTTCTGCCTCTGCACGGTATGCAGTCACAATATCTGAAGGCCTGTTAGACAAGGGGCGTGACCTTTGAGCCGGGCGTGACGTCAGTGGACGGAGATTTTGACATTGAACTAACTGGAGTGAAATTCGTACCTATTTCGAAATGTTCTAATCAGGGGAGATAACCAGGAATTGGGCCAACAGAGCTGACAGAGTTGTCTTCATTGCGTCCAATTGGCAGCACGATGATACGATGGTACGATGATACGATGGTACGATGGTACGATGATACGATGGTACGATGGTACGATGATACGATGGTACGATGGTACGATGATACGATGGTACGATGGTACGATGGTACGATGGCACGATGGTACGATGGTACGATGATACGATGGTACGATGATACGATGATACGATGGTACGATGTCACGATGGTACGATGGTACGATGATACGATGGTACGATGAAAACAATTAAAAATCAATCGATATAATTTATTTGCGCATGACTTTCGTTTGATCAAGCGACTTTCGCAACTCTTCGGAAGCGCGATGGTACGATGGTACGATGGCACGATGATACGATGGTACGATGATACGATGGTACGATGGTACGATGCGATGGTACGATGGTACGATGGAGGAATTTCCATCGTACCATCGTACCATCGCATCGTACCATCGTATCATCGCATCGTGCCATCGTACCATCGCATCGTACCATCGTACCATCGCATCGTGCCATCGTATCGTGTCATCGTACCATCGCATCGTGCCATCGCATCGTACCATCGTACCATCGCGCCAGTAAAAATAGGGCGATAGTACGATGATACGACATGGCAGATATCAGCCACCATACAGAGTTGATCGCGATATTTGTCAGTTGTCCTCCAAGGCATAAATCTCGACTTAAATGCCAGTTATTAGGAACACAATGTAGCGTTTCATTGAATCGTCTTTCCCTGAATCGCCGTATTCATCTTATTTGCTCGATTGGGAATGTGAAGAAATATACCGGAAAAAAATAAAAATAGGCTGATCAAGAAATGTATCCCTCACGATTCAGTTATTGAATTGTTTATCCGCATACAGTTTGTCCGCGAAGGCAATTATGTTTTCTCTAAAGGGTGGTAAATGGCGAAGCCGACTGATGCATGGCATAATTTGGGTAGTGTTTGTGTTCCGCGATTTGCGAACTGTAGTTGGATTGTTCGTCAATACAACGGTGCATATATTACCAGGAAACCCATGTTGTGAAGTGTGTAGAATAACCGGATGATGTACATATTCCATGATTCATGATGATCTTAGGGATGGAATGGTGTCCAAACACCTTCGATAATCTCCATCTCTTCTCGTTTTGAATTCAGCTTGGACACGTCGGCGTGATAATGGGCAAAATTCGTCATTGGAAACAACTCATAGATCAGTTCTGTAAATAACGAACCGTCAGGATTCAGAGCGGAATTAAACCAGCGTTACTAATGAAAAGGCCACTTAGCGGGTGGAAAGGCAATTTGCCGAGCAGCAGGATCTGCTACAATTAAGTGCGGCTATTGTCGAAACGTCATCAGGAATCAACGAAATGGAAGTCCTTCTTTAAGCCAAACTTACCGCGTTATCCAAGGATTGATCATCAGCCGAGCCCATATTAATAATTTGTCGTCAAGAAATTAAGTGATCACTTGCGTCTGTAAACTCTGTATTTCAGTACCAGGCATGCTTCACGGCGTTGAAAACACAGCACCTGTGTGATTCTGAATGACTCATTTAATTATTCTCGCACCGATACACCTAACAAAAAAAAGACTACAGAATACGCAAATTGACAAAACAGAGGCATTGTATTGAATTATCTGCCCTAATATTAGCCTCATGCCATCAGTCTGTCAGCTCTCGTCACATTTAATATTGGAGAATAAATCAAATATTAAACGTATGCTTGTAATAATATAAAAGACGACACGTGGATGAATTAGCTGATGATGGAAATTAACGTAACGTATGTATTTTAGATGGCCACGTTATTGCGTCACATGACTCATGGGGACAGTTGCAATATGGGTCACAATCAAAGTATATAGAAGACAGGTGGCTAAGAACGATCATTGATTGATTGGGGGCACTATGTTTCAACAATAGTGGTGACATTATTATTTACAATATCATGGTATTAGACAGTGTACATGTACCTTCTACTCTCGCAGCGTACAGCACCATCGCCTGTTATACCAAACCGAGCGGAGTTAGCTCATGATACAAACAGAACTTTGTAACGTGTGCTTTCTGCAAATAATAGAACGTATAATTAACTTACTTAATCCTATTTGAGGTAAACTGGTTGCATTTAACATCGCTCTCGTTTAGGGACTTATGTGCTTAACTCAATCGACTGAATGCGCCTGCCCCAGAGGACGTTACACCAACAGTAGGAGGACTACCGCTCTGATGATGGGAGAATGAAGTTTGAGACAAAGGTTGACAGTGAGTCCAATATCCACAGCTTGAGGAATACACTAACTGGATAATATCGATGACTCCACTGCAATCAAAGTAGCTGAACCAAATTAGAAAATATCAACCGTTATGGAGATGTACGAGATGACTGGTCACGACGCCAAACATCGTACAAATGAGAACTGCTATTCGCTCCTCTCTTTCATTGAATTATCCGAAGTGTGGTAGAGTTTCTTAGTTTACTCTTTTATGAATTTGGGGTTGATAAAATTTGGGGTTGATAAATATGACAGAGATGTACAATGTTTGCTTTAGGTAATTAAAGTAGTGTCGCAGACAACCGATCTGATTGGCTGAGCATATAATAAGAATTACAGATCATTTGTATGTCGACCAACTCAGGCTTAAATGTTGATAGATTTCTATTCTTCACCATAATAATCTATTGCACTAACAGAGTTCATGTAGTCTTCATCCGCAAAAGTTTGACCAAATGTCGGATTGTATGATCTTGTTTTGACGGCGATTTGCAGTTGTATTATCCAGACATATCTGGACAGGAGAGGTTATTACGATATATATATATGGTCACTGTGAATAATGCATAATACTTTATAACAACGTCAGTATTCATAGCTGGTTCTAGAAGCTGCACCACCAAGCTTCTTTCAACCCTATTGACGAGGGCTCTTCAAGAGGTAAAAGCATTTTGGGAAAGGTATTGCGCCACTATTTCTAAGAACTCTGGCGTTGAATGTATGTGGATATTGAAAAACTCAAAATGTCTTACGGAAGAACTTGATGCTAAAGGTCACATACCGTACAGACATGTATCCACATGGGATTTCTCGACTCTCTATACTACAATCCCTCATCAGGACCTTATCGACCGTATAAGTTCATTAATAGTATCTGTGTTCAAGAAAACTGATCGTAGATATATTAATGTCGGAAGCCATAAAGCATTCTTTAGCTCTACTACATACAAGAGATATCATTCATGGGATGTTTCTTTGTTTATAGAGTTGCTTGAATTTCTCATTAAAAATATCTATGTGAAATTTCAACACAATATATCAGCAGCATATAGGTATTCCAATGAGTACTAATTGTGCACCCCTGTTGGCTGACTTGTATCTGTTCTCTTATGAATATGACTATATGCAGGCGCTTTCAAAAACCGATCCATTCAAAGCCCGTTCCTTCTCATTCACCAAACGCTATATAGACGATCTTCTCGCTGTGGATAATCGCTATATAAATGAAGCAGTGAAGGATATATATCCACCTTCACTGGATTTGAAGGAAACTACAGATAGCCCTACAGGCACATCTTATTTAGATCTCTATCTCTACAAAAATGAAGCGGGCATTCTCTCTCGTCGACTTTATGACAAAAGAGATGATTACAATTTCGACATCGTAAACTATCCCTATCTGGATAGTAATATTCCAGTGGGACCTGCATATGGCGTATACATATCTCGCTTAGTAGCATTTGCTAGATCCTGTGTTAAATGTGATGATTTTAATCAACGTCACAAAACATTGTTGCAGAAACTTATAAAACAGGGCTATTCCACCAAGCGCCTCCACTCAAAGTTTCTCAAATTTGGCGATACATATCGCATGCTGATAGCAAAATACGAACGTAGCGTGCAAGATCTATGGCGCTACGTTTCGTAGCTTGTGTCTAATTCCGCTTAACCCGGGGCTAGGGGCCGTATGAACCCATGTACTTCAAGATCCTCATGGTACTCATATGAACAGTCACAATCAAAGCGTGACTGAGATACATCTTTTTTTTAGATGACGACTCTATAACGAATATTATGGATTAAGAATACTGATCAGCGATACGGATTTGATATTTTTGGAACATCATGATGTCTTGCCAGGCATCATTGAAAACTGTTGACCGCTTCTCTCTTGCAGGAAACAAGCCTATGTTTATGTATACTTTTGTCTTTTTGAATTTGGTGCTAATACTGTTATATGGAAATGGAATAGGTCTTTGGATTATGGAAGCGGATATTCTCTAATGGACGACGGCTGGATTATGAATGACGGACTAGACGCTTGTAATCCTAAGACAAATAGACAGGCTGGATGGCCGATAGCAAGAGCAGAACCGCTGGTATCTCCCTGGTTATCTCGGGCGATTCAATTAACAATAGGTCAGTATTCCACAGAACTGTCGAGCCGAGCAGTTTGAGATGTAAACACATCCGTCTAGTCCGTCATGCAATATTCAGCCGTCGTCCATTAAAGAATTTCCACATCCATAATATAAAAATGTAAAAACTATCTAGGCACGGCGGTATCTTGACTGAGCGAGCTGTAATGAAATCAGAGGAAGAATGTTTTGAAATCTGAAATAGAGGATAACAAAGTGATGTACATTGTAAACAAATTATCGTCAACCAACATTTCACTACGCAGACTTCTTCATCCGTTTCACAGAACCTCCTTGCATTTCATATATGTATACTAAATCTATAGCCACCAAAACATTCAATTACTCTAATGCTGTCAAGGAGTTTGACTGGAACTTATACAGGTCGGGGAGCTATACTTGTGATTGTGAATCGTCGAACTTTATCTATACACCATGCAAACATGTTGTGACTGGTGACCTTGATGTGGTGAGTAATAAGGACCTAAGATTACTCCTGATGAAGGGACCTAAATATAAGGAGCCGAGAAATATAAATCTGAAGGCCGACCAGAAGATAGTCCTGTCTGCTTTGGAACAGTACGTTATTGATTGGTCTAAACAAGAAAAAGTTGAATCTACAGTATTCGATGATTGGCTGGACCTCACCAAGAACAAGGCCGTTGAAACAATCCGCCATATTGACAGACGTACCCTTCCCCAAGCAAAACAAGTACTGAGAAGCTCCAATTCGCAAGAAGTTCTAGCAAATCTCCAGAGTAAATTCGTCATAGTCTCAGCAGCTCCAAATAATATAATATTCATATGTAAATATTACTATTATCAGGTGCTGGTTGAAGAATTAAGTGTAAACATATCGTCATCAAATACTTCTACTTACTCTCAAACTGCATTTACTCTGGAAGATTTATTTAACAATCACAAAACGTTTCTCAAGGAAAGAGGTGTTTGTCTTCCAACCAAACATAACGATATACCAAAAGTATACTGGACTCCCAAAATGCATAAATCACCATACAAAGCTAGATTCATAGCTGGTTCTAGAGCTGCGCCACCGAGCTTCTTTCAGCCCTGTTGACGAGGGCCCTTCAGGAGGTAAAAGCATTTTGGGAAAGGTATTGCGCCACTATTTCTAAAAACTCTGGCGTTGAATGTATGTGGATAATTAAAAACTCAAAATGTCTTACGGAAGAACTTGATGCTAAAGGTCACATACCATATAGACATGTATCCACATGGGATTTCTCGACTCTCTATACCACAATCCCTCATCAGGACCTTAGGCACCGTTTCCAATTATCGTTCGCGAATGAATCGTTTATTTCGTCAAATTTTCTCGAATTCGCGATTTTCCAAGGCGCGAGGGAATGGTTTTTTTTCTTCAAAATAAACGATTCATTCGCGATCGCTGTTCGAATGGGTTTTTTTCTGTTGGCAATCGTTTTTCAATCGAGAAAATTCTCGCGAATAAAAAGCGATATCGCGATTCATTCGTTTTTTAATGGAGAAAATATAAGCGATTGAAAAAAAACGATTGAAGATTATAGCCGAAAGTAGTACGGCAAGGTTCAGCCTGACTGACCCGCATACACGTTCGAGTTTCTATATCATAAACACTTCAGTCAGACTATATAAAGTTCGATCATTTTTACCTGCGGCACGCAGGTCTACGAGAGGCTCGCGTTGTTGTTGTTCTTGTTGTTCTTGTTCTTCTTGTGACTTTTTGAAATACGCATGCGCTAAGAGAGTGTGATCTCTGCCACACTTTTCTTTTCAACCTCCGATATCACATGACAACCATGTCTTCAGGCACATTTGAATTCATTTGCAACTATATTTGGTGGAATGAATTATTGCTTCGTTGAATTCCATTCAGACATCAATTCTCTTACGTCAACACGCTAAAAAAAAGCTGTCGATCGACACATCAGTCATTGTTTTCAGATATTACCATTTTCACTGAACAGTAATTACACGTATATAATTTTTAAGATCCTTGAATTGACTATATACCAAGGAAGATGAGCCGCAACCGTGTCAGTGGTTCGGCTAATTTGCATACAGTGATAGGCGACTGCCTTAGTAAGTTGAAAAATAAGTTAACTACATCTATAACTCATTTTATCTACCCAATCTAGATAATTCACAAATTGGTGAAGAAGTAGATAAGCAACGCATTGTCATTATGATTAACATTGAATAATACTTGGTATCAAATTATAGATCATGCATCATAAAAACAAACGCAACAATTACGTTTCAGAAGTTAGGGACAAACTCACCAACTTTCGTCGAATAAAGATGTTTAACTTATAGAAATGACAATTTGGTATCATGTTTAACTTTATCCCCCCAAGCAATTCGCATATATGGAAATATGTTTTGAAAGGAAGAATAAGTTAACCCTCTGTGGGAATCGAAACAATGACCCTCCAATCACTGGAGATGAACTTACTGTCTTAGCGAAACCGACTCATTGATAATACTCAAAACTGACTTTATGCGCAACTGGTTTTTTTATACAGAAATCACTATTTTGTATTTAATGAGTTAGACAACCCTATGAGCGAACAATACATCATAGTTACAAGTATGAACTTTGGCACATGGCTATTTTGAATGGTCCTCTTTCGGAACACGCTCTCTATCCTCATTCTCGCAAGCCAGGGACTCGCTTCGCTGGTATTGATGTTCTCGTCCTCTTCGGCACTCAGAATCCCTTTAGATTCACTCCCGTGGATTCAATACTTATGTGTATCAGCAGATAATGGGCAGAAACATATTGCATTTCACATCATTCTCTCAAGTCAGAGCCCATTTCGGCTAGAATTTACTGGTTCTACACTTCACAATTTACGTTACTTTGTCAATCAGTTTTACGAATGGAATTACGTCATATATTAGCAGATGCTGACTATAAAAGCGATCTGTTTGACCTCGTTGTCAAAAGCTTGGGCCTTATTTCCCGGAGGAGTTTTTGAGTTTGATACTTAGATGCCTTTCATATTGACTTTAACTTGGCAGCCGTTTTCGTGAATGCAATAATTGATGTACCAAAAGATAATAACGAGAATTCGACATAATTCTCTTGCACACAAACCTTGTTCAGTGAACTAGCCCTGACATTTCGAACATAAATCACCTTCGGAATGAATTAGTGACAAACATATTCGCGAACTGAGTATAGGGAGATATCCATAGATACTGATTAGAAATGTTTCTTATTTGCAGAATTTTATTTTTAAAAAAAGAAATTAATAAAATAAGCAACCTTCAAAAAGGCTTGGTCGAACATGAGATGATATTTCCTAAGAATTAAATAGTTAATCATTTATATAGAAGGAGCAAACCATTGACTTGCTGCATGGAAAAGAGTGTCAAGGCATTCAGTTTGCAGATGATAACACACGTAAATGCAGAAACTTAATTAATTATTCTAATCAAATATCAATACTGTCACAGGCCTCAATTTGAATAGTGAAAAGTGTAACTATGCCCCTTGGACAGTTGGGTAAAGCCTTCAACCCCCTTCCATAGTTTCACAGATCAAAGAGATGGACCTGATACTAAATTCATTGAAAATTAACTTAAGGAAATATAAATTTTCCAGTTTGCTCGGCAAAGTAAGCGAGAAGGGTGACTGAAGCGCGTCGATTTTCGCGCTACGATTAAATCCTTGAAATTTATTTGGATTTCCAAATATTTGAAAGCTTTTTTTATTTGCAAAAAGCAACAGCTGAACCGAATGTTTTGAAACTTGGCATACATGATACTTGTACCAAGACATTGCCAAAGCGATCATTGTGACTTCGTCTGTCAATTCAAAATAGACGGCACGGACTAGTCAAAACTGTTGGATTTTGAACGGGGAAAGTGAATATACATATATTGTATCAGACCTATTACGCAATTCCTACAATTGTGGGTTAGAAGTTGAAAATTACTTCCCTTGGCATGAAAACACTGGCAGATGGCGCTTGTTCTACATTTACCACTATCTCCGCTGATATGCCTTTCACTGTATTATTGCCACTGCCGCAGGTTTTGACTACAATGTAGTCATTTCTCACTTGTTTCTTCTTCCTTTTCCATTCTGCTTTGCCTTGTGTAAAACTATAGCGTGTTTCAGTTCAGTTGGCGGTTATATAGATACGATGGGGATATTGAAAGAAATTGGAAAAAATATATATATATACATAGGAATAATGGTTATGCATATAGTTATAACTTCATATTTACATATATTTTGTACGGGACACAGGCCCGGATATGGTCAGATTGAATCATTTGCACTTGCAATTTCGTCTATTATTTTGAGTATTTCTGTGTTTTAAAGCTGGTATTATTCCAGATTTCTTGTGTAGTATTTTTCGTGAACGTTTTTGGCATCTGTGCGTGCTGAAATTTTGAGTTGATTCGTCAGATTTTCGCTGTTCGCGTGGTTTTTTGTCCTACGATCACCATTTTCCTCGTGTAGATAGATGGCGCTGTATTAAATATAACATTGTCATACGGGGCTTTTGAGTCTTCGAAAGCACTTAATTATTAATATATAGCGCGGGCTATTTGTAAAACTTTTCACAACTGTCATTATTTTTTTGCTTGTTTGTTTGGTTGTGTGAATTAATCTTTTCTGGAGCTCTCTGGGTGGGAGTTTTGTTGTGTGGCTCCCTAAGTGGGAGTCTATAAGTGCAAAATCCCACAGTTGCCTGGCTTGTGGGATATTTGATGGTAGATGAATACGTATATTTTCATTAAATTGTGAAAATTAATAAATACAAAGGGTAAATATATATATAAAAGAAATGATTCAAAGAAAATAATGATATTGATTATTTTTCACAATTTGATGAAAATACACGTATTCATTCACCATCAAATATCTCACAAGCCTGGTAATTGCA
>JAVTVY010012465.1:0-55408 GCA_036873755.1 Hanleya hanleyi
GGAATTTCATCATGTATCCCGTCTTTGAGAACCTGGTACGAGATCGTATGGATAAACCTAAAGACCCGGCTCTGGACTGCTTAAAGGATATCAACGTGTTATTGGAGAGAGTCCTTGAGCATCTAATCGACCTGATTTTTGCAGGTTACCATGAGATTCGTGGAGAGGTCAAGGTAGGTCTTCCTGTTGTTCAGCATGTATTGAGATTCTGTCCTTGATTTTACAATAAAAAAACTGTACCCAACATACCTGAAACTATAGGTTTATTCGGTTTACAATCAGACAGAACAACAGTCCACACTAAAACAGAGGAAAATATGACCTCACAGGCCAATATTCTGATGCATCATAAGAACCAATACTGATTCCTGTCATTTCAGTGACTAGAATAAAATAGAAGCGGAATAGGACTTTCCCCTGTGAAGCACGCAGGTGATGTTAACTATATTATACAAAAGTGTCCTATGGGAGGAGTATAGTATCACAACACTACATATCAACATTCACAAGTGACACAAGCTACTAGAATTAAACGCAACATTGAAAGGGTAGGGATGCCGGCGTGATATGTCCCATGATTTACAATCAACAAAGCCCTACCCTCGCCACCACCTCCCCATCTCGCAGAGAAAATGCCCTGGACATTTCCTTAGCAAAAGTTTACCTTGTTATCCAGGTTTGTATAACTACATTTTCTGTAGCATTGCCTTGAAATCAATAGCAAGCGACAGTTTGATCTGAGCGAGATACAACTTACCCCGGAATAGAACGATGTGTTCACAGAAAAGTTACAAGGACAGTAAAATGTGTTTGCCAAGGCGATAATGACAGGATGGTCAACAGATGTAGAAATTGACATAAAATTGTCAGATAGAATACCAGTGAAAAATACTCCCATCCAGTGACACCTGTATCAAGTTAAGGACTTGAAAGGGTGGATCACGACTAGAAGTAGCTTAGAAGACTGTATGAATTGACCAGAAAGCCTTTTGGTTAAACTAATGCTCCAGCATCTTTCCAGCCTTCCATGAACGAATGTTTGGTGAAGGTCAGAGACACTATTTGCCCTGCTATATGTGGATGATGTCATCGTCATCGGTCCATCCTTTAAGCAACTATTTTGAAACATATTGAAGAGGCAGGCGTTCAGCTCCTATCACCAAAGTGTCACTTTTTCAGGAACAAGGTGTCTTAAAAATGTTTTAAAAGATGGCTATCAGGCTGACAGTGATAAAACCGAAAGAAAAGTCGCCCGAGACAGTGTGACATTCAAACAATGATGATTTAATGTCGGAGATAAATGTTGAAACAATGCTGAAAAGCGAATGAAAATTGGATTGGTTCAATAATGAGACAACGTGCGATGTGTATCAGCTATTTGTGATTGCATTTGAATCGTTGTCCCAATATCAATTTGTCTGACAGAAAGAAAGAAGTTTATAATGTTTTCATTTGTGTGTGTTTAATTTCAGTATCTGTCACAGACACAGAGATCTATCTGTGTGTACACATCATGGTATAAAATATGCATGAAATTCTGAAAATGAAATTGCGCAAGCGCATTTCAATATATCAATCTCTCCTTTGAAATGCATTCATTGTGTATAAATGTGGGGTGACAAAGCCCCAATACTGCTACTGGGACTACAATCTTTGGGGAGCAGTTTGAATGCCAAATCTCAGATTATAAAACAACAAATACAAGATTCAGATGGAGTATGATTTATTAAAAATTCTGATTTGATAATTATTCACATTCAGTTTAATTTTGCTTTTAGATTATATTTACAGATTTTCATTCTATCAGATCATAAGAAATGTACTTTCCGGTTGTGAAAGGCAGCAAAATCATGTTAGGCAGGTATGATGAACTGCAACACGCAGAATAAAGCTTGGCTCTCTTACACACGATCAAAGAAACGGGACAATTGAAAATATATCTATAATTTGCTGACTAATTCACACATTAAATTAAAACTGTCAACTCCCGTTGCCTCGGTCCCGCAGTAACCACGCAATTGCCTCGGTCCCGCAGCAGCCTGTGTCCCTGTGGTGTCCCGGAAGCGCCTGCTGTGGTTGGTCCAAAACATACGATATTAGTCTTACCGTTTCATTTTCCTCCTACCCCAGCTGGGAAGGCCGAGCCTACACTCAAATGAGCAAACGAGAATTATTGTGTTTAGGAATTTCTTGGAATAAATTGTCTTTCATACAATTCTGGTGTTGTGTTATATAAACACACGGTAAATTAAATGTTCTTCTCTCTTTTTCATATACTGTTGAAAATCTTAGTTTTGGGATGAAGGAGTTGAAGGATTCATCATGAATCTAACATGAAGTCTCCGAGAATAAAAGTCTGGCAGGGGGCTCATTATTGCTGTTGCACATTATTTAATCCATGAAATAAAAATCTGGGAAGATATAATGTAATAATCTTAATCAGTCACATTCGATTATAGTTTCTTTCTGATAATCCTTTCCTTCCCAGACTCGTGTAGCTCATATGCAAGCGGAGGCTCTGGAAATCTGTGAAGATGAAATAGAGAAACTATTCAATATGGAGAACCTGATCTACAGCCAGGATACAACTTATATGAAGGAAATAGGTAATATTCTTATCAATTACACATATTCATGTGTATTATTAGTACATTGCACCTTCCGAACTCAAGCAAATTCTGCCCGGATGATAAAAGACGGTCCCCTACAATTTTTAAAACAAGCTAATGGTGTGGTATTGTGGAGGAAATCAGATAAGTTTTTGTGACACTTATCGATATTGTTGTTCATTTCATTTATTCTGCACATTAATATGCATTTTTTAGAATGGAAGTAGTTAACACATTTTGATGTGTGATTATGGATAACACACGCACACGATATGTACTAGCTGTGGTTGAGTGGTCTTTATAAGTCTCTGGGTTTACTACTGACCTGAAGTCTCAATGTAAATAAACAAGGTGAATACAGGCTTTCTGGTAAACTTTTGTTGGACACCACCAACATGTTTTAGTCATGGCAATAGGCATATTCTTCATCCATGCACTGTGTTATTCTCTATAATGTAGAACGCATAGAGAAAAGGCGCGCCCAGAAGAAGGCGGCCGAAGAGGAAACGAGGAAGAAGTTGCCCTATGACAGTATCCTAGGTGAACGAGAAATTGATCCAGATGAAGTAGAGGCTCAGCATATACTGGATGGGATGAAAGCCTACTTTGATGTAAGGAACTGCCTTCTCACATCCAATTGACTTTAAAACCAATATTTTGAATATGGGTCTCTGAGTGATTGGAAAAACTCATTTAAGCTACCAGAGCACCTGTCTGAATAATATGTTGTTTGTTTCGTTGTTGTTTGTGAAAATTTATGTATGCATGTATTTAACCAGGGGTTCTGGTCTTCAACTGTTGGGTGACATCAAATAAGGACTCTGGAGACTTTTGTAGTTGTACTTCGTAGTTTATTTACTGTACATAACTTAAATATCTAACAGTTGAACAAGGTTTATATACATGAATATTTGGTATGCAAACACAGCAGGTTTTATCTGACATGTCGGAACATATAAAGGTTTTGATAAACTTGTTGAATGAATATAGGATTAAACACAGTAGGGGATAAACCCGGCTTGTAGATATAGAACAATAACTGGATTAAGAGGGATCGGGTGACTAGTAAACCTTATACATAGGATGATTAATAAACATGCAGAGACCTGACATGTGTAAAATAAACAGTCATGACCGGGAAGCTGGTCATAATATTAGCAGTGAGAATCAATATGCTCTTGTTTTCTTGGACAGGTGGCTTCTCGTAGAATTCTTGACATGGTGCCCATGATAATCAGATACCAGATGATGGAGCGTCTCGTGACGAATGTCCGTACAGAACTATTCCGGTTTGCCGCATCCGCTGAGAGTATAGAATGTGTTTACGAGGACCAACTAGTTGCCATAGACAGAGAAGAACTGGGCGAGCGAAAGGACAGGTTGATGAAAGCAGAAAAAGATCTATCTATGTTTTAGGCGACTTCGACTGCTGATTGTTTTTTGGGTTGTTTTTTTTGCAAACTCTGTTTTTCTTGTTTCAACTAATCTGCGGATCAGCGTAATATAGTTAATTCAATAATGACAGAAGAACTTGAGACATGTATTTGTGACATAATTAGATACATTCTACTTACTTATTCATATCAGATCAGAGCCAAGAACACTTTTTTCTATACTGAACATAATTTGCCATGTTTTATTTTAATGCTAAATTGATTAGATTATAGACAAGGTTCAGTTTACATTGAGATTCTAAAATGTTACTGATTGATGAACATTTTAGTAGAATTTTTTATTTATTTGTTTATTTATTATTTTTTGACTGACATTAAAATGTGAAATAATAATAATAACAATAGAACGAAAATATGAAACTGTGAAAAAAAATGTAATACATTGAGTCATCTCTCATTAAATTAACCAAGATATCTACATTAAGATGGTTCAGTACTCAAACAACGTTACGACGTCATGGTCGTACAGCGCAACGTCATTTTCCACCTCCGACACAAAAGAGGCCAGCGAGGAGGGAACAATTAGCATCACAGATCTGCGTAGATAATGGGGGTATGGATGTTCAAAGCCCTGTACAAAAAAGTAGATTGAATGCACCATGATTTTATTTTATAAATCCAAAGACGCAATTTGGGAGAATCACTACTGAAAAGGTTATAATATGTCACCGGGCAAACTTTTCTCCTGAAATTTATTTTGTATTCGTAATACGTGATTCTTACAGTTCGAAAACTTGATTATATTTGGAATTTTTATATAAACAACATATTCACGATCACGATGTTGTTATAATCGTGAAACCACCTGGCTTTCAACTTAGATAAGTGAAAGTTTAACACATTGCGAGATTCGTGCAGCTTTTCATGAGCAAACTGCTTTTAGCCTGATTTTGTCCCAAATGTGCTGACTTGGTGGTATTTGGGCCTGAATACAGAAAAATCTAGATGGAAGACCCCAATGTTTTTCATAATTATTTTGCTTGGCAACACCCCCGGTGTCAACAGTTAGAATATAACGGCAGGTCACCGGACAAAGTTTTGAGGCCTGAACCACCTTAATACCTATTTCAATCATTAGCATGGAACTGCTCCACATCGTATTTGTCAAAAGTATAATATTTCCAATGCTACCGTTGTGAGAATCAATGGATATGTCTTTCCAAATTACAGTCACCTTAAAAAAGGTATAAACCGACTGTGTAAAATTTTAATTGACATTTTGTATTAAACAAGAAGCATTAACAATAGCTTGGGGGACTATGGCATCCACCATGTCTATAGTGATATATACAGTTTATGTGGTCACAGTTGTATCTTGACACTAATAAAGACCAGTTTAAAAACATTCTAACAATCTCATCATTTTTAGACCTGGTTGGGAGTTTGTTATATCAAAGTTTATAGTGTGTGCTAATATCATTCATAATTGTCAGTTATCGACAATATTGTTGAATATATGAGTATTATGTTTTGTGGTACAATATGAAGGGAGGGTTATAAATGCCATCACCAGGCTTCTTTATTAATTTCATTAGTTTATTACCACCCCTAATTTCTTCAGTTTCTTTTGCTATGAATCAGCAGAGGGTAAGAAGATGATTGTGCCTCCAGTTTAAATCACAGCACCCTTAACATCATCTCATACCACACCACTTTTCTACTTTCCGGTTCTTATCACTACATTCATTAAATATGAATTTCATTTGGTTAAATAGTTACAATCTCTGTGGAAATCCACATTTGAAGAGCCTTGAATGTATATGGTTTGTGCCTTGGTGTTTTCAGATATCAAAATATTGTGTTGGACCATGCATCATTAAAAATATGTTGCCTGGGCATAAGCCTGCCTACCCACCAAAATACTGCTACCCAAAACTTTGTATTGGCATATCTGCTATAAGATCAGTTTTCTTCAAAATTTCATGCTAAAATCATAGATATTTTATGTAAATTCGTGAAAAAAATTCATTCCCATCATACCCAGCCAAATTTCTGAGATAGGGTTGGGTTATGCCCAACAAACAATGTTTTAAAGATGGCACGGCCTAGGGACACTGGTGGCAATTTTTCAAACACTGAATGAGATTACAGCTCTGCCAGTCTCGGCCGAAGCTTATGCCTAATCAGTATATGATCATCTCAGAATAATACTCATCAATCTGTCTGTAATCACTGTTGAATGTAGGGATGGTTGTTGGCTGTTGAATGAATGGTTTGAAGCATGATGTATTGTCATTAATTGCATATCACTGTCCTGTTCCAGAATTAAAAACAAAACTTGGTGGGCAGCTTTCACCAGAATGAAAAGTGTTTTTTTTGTGAGACCCTCTATCCTCGGTGCTCATCCATTAACATCAGATGAGTTATTTGCTTGTCGTATCGTTGCTTTTTAGTCGCCACGTGGTCAATATTTCCCACCTCTTGCATATCGCAACAATTTATTATTCATGTTGATTGATAATTACTTTTTATAATGATGATGAGTATGTGATAGCGGGAAATTCTGAAAATCCCTTTCAAGGAGAAGCTGGTCTTCTCTAAACAATGTCTTTTTTATTTATTTGTGGATTCATAGATCCACTTGAGGTACACATATTATTTACTTCCATCGTAAAGTTTCAGACCAAGTATTTAATTTCCATTGTTTAACAACATAATTACGTGTGAATCATTCCTAAAAAACTCTCTATGTCGAGGACAATCTGTTAACCAACAAGTAAGAAAAATGACGTTGTATATGTGATAAGAGTCATTGCTTATATGTGATATTATTGTCAAAAAGGTTAATTTTGTCAATGCGATAATTTGAAATAATTACGTAGTTTTCTTGGTGACTTAGACTGTCACTGCTTATAACGTAATACATTCAGTGCAGCCCACCAAATGCATTATAACATAAATGTTTGCTTATTTGTATGATTAAAGGTTAAATATTTCTACTTCTTTTGAATAATTGTTTTGTTGTGATTAGAATTGCACATCTAGCTAATTCCCCAATCCACGAAAGTATTTCTTATGAGTTCGTTAGATTTTTCCAGCTGAATAAAAGTGCTAAAGTATGCTGGCCATCTGAAAGTGTAAATTAGGTTGCGATGGACAGTTTGATACTTAACTAAAGTTCATACCATTGTGTGATGTACAGTCACAAAGCATGCCTGAGATACATCATACTCTAGAAAACGACTTGGAAATTCATTTGGAAAAAGAATACAGGTCCGTGATAAGGATTTTATGCAAAGAACATTATGATATCATGTTTCAGCCTTGAAAACTGCTGACCGCTTCTCTCATGCTCTTTTTCTCATTCTATGCATATTTGGATGTCATATGATCAAGATGAGAAATTTGGCTTTATCACCTGTGTTTTTTGTTCACCACAAGTAGAAATGATACTTTTCTCTCCTCATGCGATCAACATTTGTGTGATATTGTGAGCATGTATACTATGTATACTATGTATGCTATGTAATCATGTATACTATGATTGTCTTTTTGAATTTGGTGCTTATACTGCTATATGGATATGGAATAGGTCTTTGGATTATGGACGCGGATATTCTTTAATGGACGACGGCTGATTTATGAATGACGGACTAGGCGCTTGTATTCATGCAAGAAACAGTAAATATCCTATTTATATTACGATGGATAGTTTTAATGTCAAGTAAATATGTAGGCAGCGGATCCATGGGAAGCCAGCGTCCTCTAAGAATTTCTGTGTCTTTATGGTATCAGCATGAACCTGTTAGCAGGTTGACTTGGAGTATCTCAGTGACTATTCCCTCTGACTCAAATTATGTTCCCATAATTTTGAATGAAAAAAGAAGTGCATATTAAACGTCGACCTGCGGAAAACCTCGTTCCACTCCAAGGTAGCAAATGCTAGCATGTCTATCGCGATTTGAATATCTGATGACAACAACATGACTCAATCTCGTATACATCTAGGTTTGGAATTCACACGAAACACGGATACAGCCGTGCACCCAATTTAATCTGGATAAACGTACGGTCTTTGAGAATAAATTGAAAACTGTTTAATTAATGAATAACAGCGTGCTTGTCAAGACCATGGAAGAAAACTCTTATGAGGCGAGCTTGTCCATTCCAAACAAAAACATCAGAGAATGATCGTTTTCTGGCTGAAAATATTTTCTAGTGTTAGCTAGTGTCAACATCAAGAAAACCAAATTATTTCTACATAGACCCACCCTATTTCGGTTTTGTTACTTTAGACATCGAAGCTACTCATGTGGGACTTAAATGATATCCAAAATGTTAATTTGTTATTGCTATGAAATTGAGATTGGAGACTTGTCCCCAGAATGGAGCATCTACATATGCATACGGTACTCAAAAAAGGACAGGACAGAGGGAGCAACTATAGGCCTATAGCCGGACATACAGTGGGCATACAAAAGACAAGGCGTAGTGAATCGCAATGTGTGCTATAACGAAAATAACTGAAATATGTACAAAAATTGTGTATTTCAACGTATAAGTTGAGATGAACTAAGTGAACAAGTATTAACCAGCTTCTGAGCATAGATCATCAGTTGTACTCGGATACATTTGACATGGTATCCCAAAGATCGTCTATCCCCTCAGTGGCGTCCCTTTTAATCTTGAACAGGGTGTGTATTCACGACACAGGCTACTGGTTTGTTTGTCATGTGACTTGGAATTCTTCAGCCGCGTATACCCTACGAAAGTATACGCCATTCACTTGTATAGGCTGAATGCCGATTCACCCACAAGGAAGAACTCCACAGCTGCTTTTCATATATTTTCTTGTTAGTATATATATTGCTAAGCACTGTATGCCCTCAATTCGATCAAAACTCTGAAATCCAATCAATGTACGGTAATATCCTCTCAGTAAAGTAGGCTATGCACGGTATGTCAGTCCGTAGTAGGATTCGAACGCACGACCATCGATTAATGGTACCAAATTGCCATCAGCAACTGTGACACGTAAAATAAAAACTCAGGAAGGGTAACTCTGTCTGTGATAGGTATTGGCTTGATGCCGAAGTGCATGTAGAACAAACACAAAAGACTTGAGCTGAAATCGATCATAGGTCCTCGATACCATTGTAAATTGGTTGAATGAGTTGATTAGGAGAGTCGAGAGAGAGAGAGGGGAATTCCCTCATCGCAATCGAACCCCTGTGAAATAAATCGTGTGCGTGCTACCCCTGTCTTACTTTTAAAGTGTCACCCGTCGACAGCGTTTTGCGGCCACAGTAAACTGTCAGCAAAGTAAAGCCGATTTTCTTATGCTTATGCAGTTGACTTTTGGAGCTATTTCATGTGACAAGCAATAGATAGATTGCTGAAACATTCGCACCAAATCATCGACATCTAATCGTCTAGTTGAAGGAGAAAATCGACATCTAATGGGAGAAGAAAATAACTTTGTTCATGTGAACAGTCACCTGCACACCAGTAAACACAACATATAATGGTGATGGGAAAACATGCCGGCGTGCTGACAAGACGTCATTTGACGCACAGGCCAATATTCTGACTGCGTAACTAAAAACACCACGAACCAGAAACGATCCTTGTGATGATTTCTATCTGAACCACGCTTTTATTGTAGCTGTTCATGTGGACATATTGAATGACATGACCACACGGCCCCTAGCAACGGGTGAGCGATAGCCTATGTTTATGTATACTATGATTGTCTTTTTGAATTTGGTGCTAATACTGTTATATGGAATATGGAATAGATCTTTGGGTTATGGACGCGGATATTCTCTAATGGACGACGGCTGAATTATGAATGACGGACTAGACGTTTGCAATTAGATACAAACATCCAATGGCAATGATGTACTAGATCTATCAAGTCTATTATCATGGAAAGTGGTGAACTATGTGACCGTTATATAGACAAAATGGACCAAACGGGAAAATATTTGTAGAATGCAAGGTCTTATTTAAAATATATATGCGAGGCCCGACGCCAACCACAACTGAGATACACGATATTGTGGAAAAACAGTTGAATTCATCTGGATTAGAGAATTGGAGCGATATGCAAGAGGTGGGAAAAATTGACGACGTCTGGCGATTAAAAGGCAACTATATGACTCTACAGGAAGATTCGTTAGATTAGATTCTTGGTATGTGCTTTAGAATAGGTTTACCAGAAGACTATTCTGTGAAGTCATGTGACGCAGTCAGTATGTCGGCACCTCTTCCCACTTCCCTTATATGTGTTGTAATTCCCTTGGTACCTCACATACCGACCTGTGTTGTACTTGGCGATAGGAACATAATAATGTTCTCACATCATCATTGGATACTACCTCTTGTCGTGTGGGAAGAAATACTGTAACTTGAGTTCATGTATTATGTTTTGGTTTCATGTCTGGTTAAATTTTCTCGCAAATAGCATCATGTTAGAAAGGTGTGGCAATGGGCGCAGGAGTTCTTTATGAGTGACAGCTGTTGGTTTCAAGTTTGTTTTCGACACATGTGTATGTTACCCAAATTGAAGGCATGGGTTCAATATATTTCTGATTCAGTGTCTGCATGGTCAGCTGGATTGATATCTCTCATCAAAACTCATTCATAAGCTAAATATATGGCTGTCCAGAAATAATATGTATAATTATTAAAATTATGACTACGACAATATGATATTCTAGCTCCAAAATAGTGGCAGAAGAACCAGAGATCGAGAACCACACCATAAAGAACTACAGTACATCATATGCATTCAGTCAACCAGGTGGACATACCGAGAACGATTTGAACCATTCATGATTCTCAATAATAGAGCATGAAGCAGACACAGATAATAATTCTGTGTAATGGGGGTGGTCAGTCTAGTGTCCATGGATGCTATAGCTGATAGCGATATATACGGAATGACAGTGTCAACCCTTTTAATCTGCTTTTCTCATAAAAGCGCTGTGGTAACAAGACGATAGCTTGTTGCCTCCCACTGTCTACTCATTCGAGTTCAGTTGTGTACTTTGGCTTAGCTGCACAAGGATCTGAAAAGTTTATTGCCACATTGATCCATTATCACTGGCCATTGCCGAACTACTTTTTAATGTAAATATATATGTCCAAGAGGTTGACTTATACAAAACTCTCGAACGGAAATCTACGAAGGGGCCCGATTTACTTTCAGAGAATCCTGATATGAATTTATTTTATCTCCGGATGTAAAGCGCCGAGATCGCGTAATACGCATGACTCAAAACCAAACCACTAACGCGGACGCATGAACGTCCATCGGCAAATAATACACAACGGCTCCCAAATTTAGTTCAAATGTACTGACAATCATGTGTATCATAACCGATGAAAATATAAAATAATTTTTTTTCAGTTTTAACATTGAAAATGTCGCATGTTTAAGATATATCGTCCCAGTGTTGTTTTGTGTGTTCGGATCTGCCAGTGACATATTCACAGTGTCTATTCAGAAGTCACATGACCTGGTAATAGTCCACTATGGATTCCATGTCTTTCGAACGATATCTGCCACCGAGATCCTCGAGAATTTGCGGATGAAGTGGACTGTATCATGGAAACAAGTTCCTAATTTAAATGAGCTGTCAGACGAGCAATTAATTAGGGTGATTGGCTGGCATTTTATGCCAATTAAATTAACATTCTACTTATCTGTGTGGGACAAGTTTGGTTACTGGCGAGATATTCATCATGTTCGAAACGTTTGTTCGCGTCTTATCCATCACGAACAGTTGGAAATTGCGATATAGCTGATCGTTTCGGGCAATTAATCTCCAAAGGTCGCTGTAAGTTGCTATGTCTAAACAGCTGAAGTCTTCTCATGCATAGGTTAGATCGAGGTTGAAGGCGTGTAACGTACAGCCATTGGCATATTCGTTTGGTGAGATATCTTTGCCGAAGTTTGTCCCTCGTTTGTCCTATATTATCGAATAATTTCATGTAAGCCGGTGTGCATAGCGGCTTCGACGTGCCTGTTTGTACTGCGTTCTAAGAATATGACCCGCTGTCTTAACAGTACATGCTACTATCTTCCTGGTAGACTGGTCATTTTAAATTGTTGCAAGTCTAGGGAGTTCTTCTTATAGTGCAATCCCCCGCTTTGTAAGATGCAAAGCCTATCATCAGTCGGCCGAGGTATGCAGTTCGAAACATGTTATCCCATTTCCGGAAGAGTGCCTTTTCGGTGGCTAAGGAAGACATTTTAGCCTCTGTTATCACATATGAATATTTCACCGTGCCTTCTTCTGTCCCGGATTGAAAAAGCGGTGTGTTCAAGCCATAGCTAAGGCAAGCGTCAAGACCACCGCTTGGGTGAGAAATATGGCAGGTTGGCCATGCTGATCAGTAATATCGATTTCCAAATAGCGCAGATAACATAAAATTAATGGAAGGTAATGCAACGTGAAATATATTCTGGTCAGCTTTTTCTTCGATGCACCCGATTCGTCGACGCAAGGTGGAACAGGTAGTTTCGTCCACCCGACGACATAGTCCCCGCAACACAGTAACACAGCAATTTGTAACATATTGGCGATATGCAAGAGGTGGGAAAATTGACGACGTCTGGTGACTAAAAAGCAACCATATAACTCAACAGGAAAGTATTCGTCGACACCTAACATACAGACCCGAGAATAC
This sequence comes from Hanleya hanleyi, assembly GCA_036873755.1. NCBI lineage: Eukaryota > Metazoa > Mollusca > Polyplacophora > Lepidopleurida > Hanleyidae > Hanleya > Hanleya hanleyi. The sequence continues at coordinate 12,701 of JAVTVY010012465.1, forward strand.
GGTGGATTCTCGGACGTAGCCTTAGTGTCACAGCCGCGCTTTTATTGCAGCTGTTCATGTGGAGACTGAAATATCCACGCGGCCCCTAGCACCGGCTTTAGCGGAATTATATACGCTGGCTCGGGGGCTGTGATGACAGATCAGCTCAAACAACTCATCTAATGTTTATGGATGAGCATCATGGACGTCCGATGGAGTAAACGCCTTAACATGGGGAAACCTGGTAAATGCAAGTAAATGCAAGAAACCTAGAAAAACAAACCTGTAATGTCCGACGTCGTACGGCTTAAATTTCCCACCGAAACAATAAACCTACATATATTTGTCGAGTGACATGTGCAGAGGGCGGGCCTCGAGGACTAACAGTCCACCAGCAGAATCCTATCATATACAGGTAATAAATTGGAGCGATATGCAAGAGGTGGGAAAAATTGACGACGTCTGGTGAATACGAGAGATCCTGAAGGACCTTGGCGCCCACCATTGTCCGATAATTGTAAGCTAATGACAAGAGGATCGGTTTGTCCATTGTTGATAAGAACAAATGATTGATTTGTAATTTTGTTTGCAGAATTTCGAATTTGAGCGAAAAGGATCGAAAAAGGGGCACTGGAAAACATCAAGATATTATCTTTCTAAGTTTCAGAAGTTTCAAGATTTCTAGAAACTGTACTTGAAGTCGGTTGTTATAGTACAAGTGAAATAAGCAAAGTTGGTCTGAAAGTGAATGTCCAGAGGATCCTTCGTCTTCGTTTTGTAGTACTTATTTTTGCATGTGTCATCATTGGGTACGGAAGCGAAGACAAATCTCTTTGACACTTTGGCATGAGCTATGAAACATACTGAAGATTTTATAATTAGGAACGAATGCTAATTCTGTTCTGTTTATCGGGTTAGTTTGAGATATCTCTTTTAAGATACTATGCTCGAAAATAGTAAGATGGTACAAACTTAATACTAGTGAAGGGATCCGGTCTGTGTAGTAATACTGAAACTTTGAAAGTGTCTGAATCTCCCTTGGGTCAAAACATGCAGTAGTCTACAGTTGTCGAGTTGTGACGTTGTGTCACAAGAGTGACATCTCTTTGTGTAGCCGTCCTGTCAGCAGACGAAACAGTAAGGCAGTTCACTTGCAATGGCATGGAGTAAACTGATTTAAAATTTGAAGAAATACATTTTAATTCGGAATCATTGAACTCCTTGATATAGAAAGTGAAGGTATGGATATTCTCTATAGTAAATATATAGAATATGCCCCACCATTTTATCCGCCGACTCTTCTGATGCAATATGTCACAACTCGGGAATATCATATTAATTTGAAGCGTAACTTGGATTTTCGAATCGGACCGAAAAAGGTATCTTGCACAACTAGGTCCCATGTGGGACCTGTGTACCAAATTTGAGAACGATCCGTGCAGTACTTCTTGAGAAATCACGATAATCAATATTCATGGGAAATTCGAGATGGCCGCCTGGTGGCCATATTGGGCTTTCGAATCGGACCGAAAAAAGTATCTTGCACAACTAGACCCCAAGGGGAACCTGTGTACCAAATTTGAGAAATCTAACCAGCTTGCACTAACGTGAGTGTTGACCAATCCCGCGAGAACTCTTCATAGTGAATTGAAGGGAACATGATGGTAGGGGCTTTTTCGTTGGCTCAGCCGAACCAGGCGCCATGCTGGGCGGTATCTCCTGATGTTGCCGCTCTCCCGCCAGATTGGCGCCATAATAAGCGGGGTAGAAATATGGACTGGTCCTTGGCATAAACCTTGGGTTAAAGCGGATACGATGACCCTATCCCCCTTTCACGTCTGCAGATAAAGTAGTTATAATGCGGCCGTGATCTCATAAGACTATTAAATATTCATGACCTGGGCGCTCTGAACACTAAATTCAATTGAAATCAGTAAGATCATACATGGTGACATACACGATTGGGGAGCATTGATAGGAAATAAATGTATTAAGATTGATATTTAGGATATATGTTATTTACACATCGACGAAAGATCATGTCTTTCTGAGCTAGAAATCTATTTGTCCATTTGTCGATCTGTCAGTCACATCTGAATTTTACGGCCAGCTAGTGCTAGAGATTTGACTGCATGTTACTGAAACTTAGCAGGTTTATTAAACTTGCGTCGAAGATGTCCGCCTGCTATTGGTAAGATCAGATATTATTTTTTGTCAAATTTATAATGTTTTGGACTTTTTCATTTTCACCATCAATTACAATATACCACTGGCACTCACGTACTAGTCCTGGAGTTTTCAGTGTATGTTCCTGAAACTTTGCAGGCTTGTTAAACGTGTTTCGAAGAGGAGTAACTACTATTCCTATTATATTATATTATTTTTTGCAAAATTTATGATATTTTGGACTTCGCCATTTTCGCCATAAATTAGAGTTAACTATAGTCTTGCAAACATACGTTGAAGATGTGCACCTCAAATCTATTAGGGTTGAAATTATTGGTAGCATTTAATTGTCATCGGTGATAGCCAGAAAAAATGTCCACCTCTCTTCTCAGACTTATTGAACGAATTGAACTTATGGCACTTGATGTTCATAAGAAAATACTTACTATTGCATGAGAGGCTAAGTACAAAAAGAAAATCGAATATTTTGCATAAATAAATAAGCGTTAGGTAGGTTTTGAGAGCAAAAATATTTCCAGCTCCAAATACAATTAGGTAGAGGTGGAACTTTAACAGAAGTTGAGGTGGTATGATCAATTTAAGGGCAAACCCCACAAACATGGCCGACAAGTAAAACAAAACACACCTAATAAAAATTACATACATTAAAAGGGCCTGAGATGGACCTATACCATGAAAATTCACACAAATGAAGAGCTGAATATGCCGAATTAAATGCAATATACAGTGAACTGATTATCCAAATATAAATAAAAATAATATGTAAGTAAACATACCTCATACAGATGAAGAAACAGCAAAGTTGAATCAATTTCAAATCCAAATTTACATCCAAACAGATCTCCAAACAAAGAACACTAATGGAAGTCACTATGTACACATATGCTGAAGGAAACACCTAAAACCATATATAAAAAACACAGGAAGTCAGAAAACATTTGTACTGGAGGCAGCCATTTTACATGTGGGACTACATGAAAGTGTGTAATGAATATGAATGAGTGAGGTAGGACTGGATCATGAATATAAATGAGTAGACATTAACCCTTTACACTACTTCAGATAAGGTTATACATGTACATGTATCAGCTAGTTCAGGACTTTCATTTAATGGAGGAGGGAAATAAATAGGGAACAAATTGAAATAAAAGAATAGAAATCACATTTCCTGTACAATATTTACCCCTTAACTTTCATATTAACTACACTTTTGAATGACTAACAATGCCAGTGGTAAATAATACCTTGAAAATGTGATTATTAGAAGGTTATTTCATAGCATTCAAATCAGGGGAGACAACTTGGATTAACTCCCCTGATGTGCATGATAACATCAGATCTTTACACAGGGTTCGTCTTCATAAAACCTGAACAATAATAGATTCCAAGGTCCGGCTTCTGAGATTTCTCGAAGTCTTGACAAACTCTTTAAATGAGAGAGGATACAATGAAAACGTCTGTTGGATATTAAGCCGATTTATTGTAAATTCATTCCACGCCATTATGAAAGCTGCAGTCTTGTTCCTGGTAACAAAGCCATTATGAAATTTGGATTCATCTATCATAGGAATGACCGGCATCATTTAGTAGGCAAACTATTCTGTAAACAGTCATTTTTCGGAACTGGAGATAGCAATATCTATTATCGGAAGCATGAGCCTCTGCGATACCTGATGGTACTGCCATCAGGGAGACCTGGTGTTAAAAGTCTGACTATAATATGCCGTTCATTCCGTTATATACAATACTAGACATTTACAATGTCAATTTAATCCGACATAGATGTACTCACAGCTTCGGTACAATTATGACAGACAGATCACAGATCTGTCGCATTGTATATTTCATTCGTCAAAACCAAGGTTAAATCATTATACTTATATAAGCGGTTTCTACGTTATCTGTATAAATCTGAACTTACATAATTAATTCTCACAAATAATTGTGTTTACAATAACCGACCTGAAGGGTCACGGAATACTATTCGGAAATAGGTTTGTCACAACACATCATAATACCAAGGTTTGCGTGCATACAGTTACATCAAATTGTTAAATGAAAAGTCAGAATTATACGTTTATATGGTGGTCCAGAATTCACATCTTACATATCTTTTACCCATTTATATGGTGGTCAATAATCGATTTTTCACAATACATTCCTAACCCCATGCTTTTTGTAGAAAAACACAAAGTATGGGTTTATGTATAGAGGCCCCATATTTCGACACTTCACCCTACTCTACCCCCCCCTCTTTCTTTTAGGGCCTGTGGTGTGAATGGAGAAGTTTATTTCCCACAGAATGAAGGAAATACATACTATTATAAGAACGTCAGTGACTTGTCTTGGTAGTCTGCCAAGAGATGATCGACTATATAACATTCATCGTCGCCATCGTACTGCACTTCATGTTCAGCTGACGTCTTTCCATCTTCCCCACTGATAAGACGGATCACTTCACCTGAGAATGGAAATGATATGAAATATTGTAAGTTGAAGTCACAAGATGCATGTTCACAATTCATGACAATGCTAATGGCCCGTGGGGCTTCCGAGGATTGACCTTGGATGTTGTTGGGCTGGGCCAAGGACATGGAATGTTGTACACACCCCACGTCATGGAAATAATTAAGGGCCTCAGCTTGTCTACATAGCTTGCCATAAGAGACAATTGCGGCATCCATGGGCTTTCTGGGTGAAAAACAGAATAGGATGCTACTCATTGGGTCCTGAGTGTGAAGACAAAGAGGACCCAAATGTCATGATATGATTGAAATATTGTTGACAGCGATGTTAAATCACAATTCGCTAACTCAAGTTGATTTATATTTTTAGTGTTAATTATGATGAATCCATATTTTACAATACTTGCCAATGTACCACTCATTTGTGTTGCTTGTGGCATTAAACCATTCACGGCGGATCCTGCGTCCCACAAATTTCAAAGTAGACCTAGTAGTGAAAAAAGGCATGCAGGGTGACATGACATACACAAGTCATTATTAAGGTAATAGTTTATCTTCTTTGGTACTAAATACGGAATAGAGGAATTTACAAATTCAAAAATATGCATCAATGTACATAGGTGTTCTATTCACTATACAAAAATGAGTTTACAACAAAGAACATCCCAACAACCATGCATGTTGTTTTGTTGGAGTAATGCATTGAAAAAAGTGTCAAGGAAATGTTAAATATAAACATGTACTAATGCCATTTACAAAGAAGGAAACAGTTATATCAATTATTTTGATGAGGACACTTTCATGGTCAATAAGTATATACCCAAAGTTAGCAGCTGCGTCATTATACAGCCTGTCACAGGACTAGTAAATGTATGCAATGAAGACGCCAATCTCCCTAATTTTGGGGGGGGGGCTGAGGTGGCCGAGTTGTATAGAGCGATTGCATTTACTGCTAGTGATTTGATGCCAAAATATGAAGGTGGAGTTTGTATTTGTGATTTACCAAGAAACTTACCGTCGTCCTAGATAATAAATAATTGGACACAAAGGGAAATGTGGAGATGACATACCTCCTTCTGAGCGGACCATCACTACGGCTAGTGCATGCGATGGGCTGTGATGTCGCCTCTGTTGGAATGTTCAGGATCGCTTTTATTCGGACATCTTGCTGAATCTGTTGAGAAGATTGTATGTTATTGATTGAAGGATTTGAATATACATGTATGCCTATTCTGAATGAAAGGTTGATTTTAAATAGGGAATATTTCATTGGAAGAGAAAGATAGAAATGAAGTTTAATGTCGCATTCAGCAATATTTCAGCTTTATACCGACTATTACAGTGATATTATAGTTGAGAAATATTATATTATATTTCAACAAACCTTATATTATTCAACCATGGAATAAACTGATTGAATTTTGTACCATACATCCAGAGGTGACAAGAAAGATACATGTACCTACATTGTAGCAGTATAGGTATAAGCACCATGAAAATGTGATGTTATTAGTCAAATGGTTAGTATCTGAACTTCACTATTAATATAACTTGAGGAAGCAAAAAGTGATTTATGTTACACCATAAACCAGTGACAGGGAACAGGATGTGCTATCTGTTTCTGTTGTGCGGAGGTGAAACAACGTGATTACCTTAATGAATTGAGGTATCTACCCATTCAGGTCCAGGTTCTCGGAATCCAGGAAATTTGCCATGCCGTGGAGAAGCCAGTTCTGGCAACAACCCATTGAAGTAGAATGCAGTCAGTTTTGGGAGCATGTGGTCTGTCCATAGAGTAACATCTCGGTGTATTCCTTCGATGTGTATCTGGTATGGATTTGTTGTCCTGACCACAAAATCAAGCCATGGGAAGTCACAGATGAAAAGTTGACCTTGACACTGTTGGAAAAATTTATGTTTCCGCTTCAAGGATAATCTTCCAGATGCAATCATCAAACAGAAAGATGATTTTGAAGCTGCATCTTGCAGGGTGATGGGCTTATCATTCAAGAGGTTCTTCACTTCTATCAGACCCTGGGGAATCCCGTTGATGTTGACAATCCCATCAGGTGTAGCTCCAAGATAAGGCCATTTTGGATTTACATACAATCCACATGGACATACTGTAACATTCAGGTTCCTCGTTGTGTATTGAATTTCGTACTCTTGTAGAGTTGCCCTTTCCTGGCTGAGGCCATACCTGGTTGCCTGATTTCCCTTGAAATTACCATATAACACCTTCTCCACAGTTGACCGCAGTTTGGTGGTAGTTTTTTTGGTGAGAATGTCACCAAAATTGGATGCTGTCAGTCGATTTTTTCGGCTACTCAGCCACAGCGAACGAAGGGACTGTCTGCGCGTTGATGACTCCAGTTTCTTGCAGCTATCTGCGGACATGGAAATTTCTTTCACATAGAAATCGTTGCAAGATTTCTCCAATTCATCGTCACTGATGTCGACACATTCTATGGCAACTTGTGCACCATAAGACAATCGGGCCTTCTTTGTCTTCCCCACTTTCTCACGAGCAGCTTTCCTCTTTCTCCTTCTACACTGAACATCTGATTTTGATGCGGATGCCAGATGGGCCATTCGGTGGCGCTTCGAACGTTGGCCGAATGGTGAAGGACACGTTGAGAAATTTTAATGAGTTTTCTTCTTTTGTTGTTTCGGCTAGCGTCGTCACTCAATGGTTCACTTTTCTCATAACCATAAAAACGACTGTCGTAGGTAAGATCTAGTGTTGCTCTAGATGGAAAGATGACGCAAGAAAACTCGATGATGAAGCCGAGATTGATTTTATTCAATCCTCCAAGTTCCAATAATACAAGTATACGCAATTGAAACAATAACCAGCAGTAGGTCACAATCAAAGTTCTTGTAGACAGATCGTATAGTCTAAATATCAAGTCAAGATGTTATATGACTTCTGAGACAAAATGCCAACTGTCTCAGGAGACCAAGATGTTAAAAGTCTAACCTAGTGTACTATACACCACGGTTTTATACAGTCGAGCAAACAAAACACTTCACATAGGCTTGGTCTAATCTCCAGTTTCTCACAATTCAAACACTTAATTAAGTGACACTTGAGCTCTGCTTACACTGATACAGGCTGGCTTGTTCAACCAAAATGATTCAAACTCTTACTAATCCATTTAACATTTAACAGAAGACAATATATATATACGCATTTCTATAACATGCAGCGTGAATCAGGTTTATATTTGAGTATACAATTAAATCTGAAGTGCCAACCTCTTGCTCTAACAGACACCGTACTAATTATCCTAATCTCCACGGTCTGTGCTTTCCGACCACTCCAATTATAAACGGCGGTTTGTAAGCCGTCAGAATTTCCTGGCTTCCGCTCAATTAACACTAAGTTCTCACTCTCAATATAATTGCAATGTACTGATCAAACCCGTGAATTGACATTGTATCAAATAATAAACTTCCAAAATTGATTAGGGCAAATGTGAAATTCAAACAGATAAATGTGAGGCGTCCCTCAATAATCATATAAATTCCACAACGTGTTGCTGGTGTATTGGTTACTTTCTCCCAGGTGGTAGCTGCCCAATTAGGCCCAACATTTTTCCGCAAGGCTGCACCAAAACACCTACCAGCCCACGACCCTCGATGGCACCTGTTATACATTTTTCCGCCATCAAACTTGGTTCTCAGGCCCATCAAGTTCTCTGCCAGATTAGTTGTGTTGTTCCCAATTAATTTGTCTGCTTTGTCTGACAAACGCTTTAGTAATTTCTGGATTTCCTTCTTCATCTCTATGTTGATATCCACAAATCCTCCAGGACGATCCTCCATGGCCTTCCCCTGAGCTTGGATGTCGCTGCCTTCCATCCAGAAGGAAGCAGTTGCTGAGATGGCTTCCACAGCGGTTGACTCGTCAGCATCTGTATCATCCTGATCAGCATGATTTCCTCCAGCAGATGGAATAGTACCTTCATCTCCACGTTTCACCTTGCACACTTCCTTATCACAATTGTTGTGCTCCCCAAAAACATGATTGACGCAGTTGTCGATGTCATGACGGAGTTTCTTCACACCAGATGAACGGTCTGGATCCTTTTCTCTCATGCGGATAGCACATCTCACTATACTAGTGAGCCGCACACGTGTGCCTTTGGTGAGTCTGTTCTGACCTTTGAACTCCGGATGGTCATTGACGAGACGCTCCAAACTGCCTCTCAAACACTTTACTGCATGATTCGCACACTCTAATTTTTTCAGTCTCGTACACCACAAAGGGCCCTGCTCTACAAGTGTGATGTACGTAGAGCTGTCTCCATCTGCTATGATGGCCATATACCTCAGTCCAAACTTCCGTTCAGCCCAATTGAAGGCTTCCCGCAGCATTATATCTGCCTCCATGGCCTGGGAACTTCCATTCCAATTCTGAAAACATTCATGCTGAGGTACACTGATGTTTCGGGTTTCTGCGAAGGTACAAACGGAACAAACTTTGTTTCTGACTCCTACATGTAGAAGTCTGCCATTTCTATATCCGATAACTACACCTACACCACCAAGCGCATTGTAGGTGTGTTTGTGGGAGCGCTTTGACAGCAATTGCTGGAACTTCCTCATCAAAGGAGCCCTCTGCAATGGCCAGTTCCTTCTCCTCCTGCGCTGCTGACAATAACTCCTCTTCCATCTCCTGTTCCCACCATTTACCAATCTGATGTTCTATATTCGAACACATCGTACTACTCAAAGACGCCATGCCCATGGTCGCCATAGTTTCTGTCATTTTTCCACAACCACCACCACTGCTCATCTGACCCCAAACTCCATGTACATTTATCTCCTAATGATTGTCACCATTCGGCATGCACACTTTTGTCGATGTTTCAAATCTGAAATGTTCCCCACATCCCAGACAAAATACAGTGAAAACACCAGCCAATCCACTTTCTCTGGTGACACCCACAAGTTTGAACGCATCCTTACCATTGGATATGTGATGGTTGGCTTTTCCACAAATTACTGCATGTCTCGTGACCTGCAGTAATAAATCTGATAATTTCTCTAGGCTGATGATTTTGTACCCATCACGATTTTGAGTTGGCGGTTCATAAACTTTCTTTATGTGCAACACTAACTCCTCGTTGAAGTCTTTCTCACAAGTCAAAAAAGTTGCACCTCTGTTCTCATCCTGATTTTGTTTTTCTAATAACAATTTGGCATTCCTGATTACCCTGTTTTTATAAGATTGTCTTCCACCTGCAATGCCAAATCGCATCGTTCTTCTAATTTTTGGTCTACCCATGATGTTATAGTTACCACTCAGAAGGAAATTTTCAGCTACATGAATTTCACCCAAGTGTCAACTCCTCAATCATTTACCTGCAGCTCGACAATTCCATGCAGAGTTTTCTTGTTGTCCACAAATTACGTGCAACGCAGGCGGTTAATATAACCCATGAAATTGACAACATTTGATCGTCACCTCCTCTTTGGCCCAACATGGCTAAATACTTACCATAATAATGGACGCACATGGTGAGGTTATCGAACACATATATCGATATTCTAGCGCAATTTAGAATTTAGGATACTTGTCAAGTGCGAGGCGTGGGTACTGATACAATATCATATAATGGTTTCACGATATCTCACCTTTTTGGTAACTTATATGCTCTCTTGGGGGGGAATTCATCAGATTTCAGTCAATTTGTTTACCTTCCGCCGTTTCCAATTGTCGCCGGAAGTACTTTTTACTTCCGCACTACTTGTCAGTGTTCCGCTAACGCCATATAGTTCTGAATAAGTAGGACGATATCAGACAGTTATACGACGTATAAATGCAATAAGCTACACAAATGTACTTATGTACTTCCATTTTTCATACCGATATGTTCGTATTAAGCGATAACATAGAGTATCCAAAGGTGGCGTAATTTCGATCTATCACGTGAAAAGTCTCTGAAGTCCGCAGCGCAAATGACCAAATCACACCATTCGTGTTGTGGTAAAAGTACACATTTTTCTTTAATCAAGAAAGGTATTGAAATGGTGAGTATCAGTGTTATGTGAAATATATTATTGAAGTTGAAGTCATGGTGGTAAATTTGGCGCAGATGACACAGTTTGTAAGTCCCAAATTGTTTTTCTCAAAGAGTTGTAAATATTGTAAACAAAGTGTACATGGCAGCAAGCCAGCGCCATCCGCAAGTTGTAATGGCGGACACGACAGTCGAAGTTGCGAAATAGCTGTTTTTGAATTGAAGATTACGCATTCATTTGAACCTCTTTTATGAATGAAATTGTTCCAGTGGTCTTCTCTAGTATGTGTACATTAATTGAAGACTAAAATTGTCATTATATCTTTTCACGTTTTTATTGCATCTTTACACTCCAATTGCGTATTTTCATGTGAAAAGTTAAAGTGAAAATTCATTTCAAATCGTTTTTCTATTTAGTCAAGTGTGTTCTCCACATCCAGATGGTGTAGTGTGTGAATTCTCATGACGCTCCTCCAGACCGTTAAGAAAATATCGGCAAATGAGACATGGGGACTGCAAATTATGCTGGTATGATTTAGATTGCCCTTAAATTGGAGAATTATATTATTGCTACCTGTCTACCTTGTAAAAATCTCGTCAGTTTCATACTATATCTTTTCCATATGTCTTGTCTGTCTCACTTATAAAATTCAGCTTTATTAAAATCAATCAAATAAAAAGTTTTCTGCAGATAACAGCTTCTTAACATTCGCTGAAAAGCATCATGTTATGAAATGTGATGCTTTCCAGCAATACCAGGTCGGCCAAGGAATTTTGACCAACTGCACATATGCTACTACCTTGCGCTAGAATAAATGACTATGCTAGGCACTGGAGTGAGTTGATACTCAAGGAATCTATTGCCATAAAAGAATAAAGTCCTGACCTCAATCATGGTTCTAAAGCATCTAAAGAATTAATTGTGTTCGAATGAGTTCAAATCATTGTTTATAGAATCCTTGTCTCAGCCATAGCTTGATATCATGTAAAGAATTGTGTTCAGGTTAATTGTTTTGTAAAACTGCTCGCTATCCATTGTATATAGAACGTTCTGCTTGGAAGGTGAACTGTTTTATTCACCATGAAAATACACTCTTGAACAACTGCTAACCTGTACGTACCGACACATAGAATATCACTTTCGGAGTTACTTCCATACTAGTTTAATGGCATAGCATGACCTACTTGTGGAAACAGAGGAACAATCACTGTGCTGCCTGAAGATCAATAATGGTACATGTACATCTATGTTGTTTTATGACCACATCTGTTCTAAAGTGGTCACCAGATAATTTGGTATAGAAAATCAATATTGTGACCATGCTCCATGTACATTTATGGCTGTGTTGTTTGAAATCTCTTGCTGATCATCACTCGTACTGCTACAATACAATATGTTTCAACAATTTTTCAAGGTAAAGTATTTAGTTTTCTGTTATATATTCGCACTAGACTAAGAGCTGTATTTTGTTCAGGTGCAATGCTACTACTTGTTCATTAGGCCTACTGTGGTTTCATGTGGTTTTGTCAAACACCTTAGTTATGGGTAGAATGTTGAAATGTGGTATATATTGTCTTTTGTATGTGTGAAAACTGTAAGCCTTTTTAGGTAGAATGCTACCAATTGTTCATTATCATCGATGGGATTTTGCCTTATCAAAGATTATCAACTGAGCTAAATTCAAATTCATATACCTCACTTATCTCGAGTTTCGGTGTATTGTGACATCGCGTGATGAATAGACCATTTCAAACCGAAAATATGCGAATAAATCCGAAGGTAAAATTGTATTGACGGAAGCTCACGAGTTCAGAGATCGTCTGACCAATGGAATGCTCGGATTCTGGAAGCAAAATAACCCGGATGGAGTCTGTCAGCAAAATGGGGAATCTTGTTCCCACTGTTTACCATTTATTACCTTCACACAGAAGAGCTCTTATGAGTGGACAACTGAAGTTATGGAGGTGCACATAGTAAATTTTGGTGTATTTGATATAAGAGTGGGAATAATGTAGCCTCTACGCAATGGTAGTTCCCTTTATCCCATTATAAAACAACGAATTATTGTATTATACTGGCTAGTAGGCGTGAAGGTAAAATCGTCAAATAGCAGGAAGAGTACCTGTTTTGCACATACACACACGCTAAAATACCGAATGTTTGCCTTGCCAAGGGTTGCAAAAGTCGTAAGAGTGAGGGGGATGGGCTCAAATTTTATAGGCTGCCTACGAAGAATCCCAGTTTGTGCAACCAATGGCTAGAGGAGGTTTTCCTTCCCAGCGCACCCTCAAAAACACCGCTGCCACAACCGGAAGTGCCTAATGTGAAATAGATCTCTAAACTTAAATCGAAATATATTATAATATGACTGAAACATTGTCCTTTTTTCACAAATCTGGGGTGCACTCGAAGAAAACTAGTTTATTAGGGAAAGGAAGTTATCATTTTAGTGAGTATAATTATTTTGTTGATATACCGGACAAACCCATTTTGTGGCAGTGAATGATTAGTGATGAAAAATGGCGGTCGATCTGCTTCCAGATTTCGATTGGTTACCAGAGATCACATGGTCTTGCGCCATGTGACTTGTGTCGTCGCTCCGCTACACGGAATTTGCCGAGCTCTGCGAAAAGGTATATTGACAGATGTAAACTGTAAAAGCGAACGGTGGGACAGATTCCTAGCTATGGGAATAGTTTCAATTAGTTGTGATTTTCGAAGTTTCAATTTAGTTTGAATTGATCATCATGATCCAATTGTAGCCCTTGTTATTACGGTTTTTACAACAGCGTGAACTTTCAACATGAGCAAATTACTTTTAGAATAACAAAGGATTTCGAATGTTCAATCCATCGCAATGAAGACATTTTTCGGCAGTATGCTGCACTTGTCCATTACTACGGTTCTTAGTCGAGCGTGGTCTTTGAGCAGAAGCCGTTGTCTTTTGTTATCAAATGTTTAGCCCCACCCAAGTGATGTTCATTTCCACCGTATTAATTCGTTCATGGAGTTGACCAGACAATGAAACAATTAAATCAGCCGGCACGGCATGTAGTGCGACGTCAAATTTTACTCAGCTGCCTTTTCAAAGAATGAGTGTATGACGGTATGATTGTTGTGTGTCGAGCCCCAATCAGAATGCAAGTTTACTCGGCTTTAGTGCTGTTAATTGATGCGTTTTATAGTATTCTGTTGTCTGTTGAAAAACATTGCAGTGTAGAACGAGAACGGAACAATGCTGGACAAATGCTTTGCTGCCTTGAAATGAACATTCGACGATGTGTCTAAAAGTAAACGCCTATCATTGAAAGCCCCACGCTCAAATACGAACCGTAATATTGCGAATGTTTTATGTTACATGCAGTGCAGTAGACAAAAAACAATCGGTATTTCGTCTTTCTAAAGCAAAATCACCAGTCATATAATAATGTTCCATCTTTTACTAACGAATTAGTATAGCGACAATAGTGATCATGAAAAATGGCAAAAAGGATAATTCTTTACAGTTGCAACCAATATTTTTTTTATCCCGAAAATAGAAACAATTTATCATTATCACTACACAGTATATACCGGCTTGCTGAAACCAATGCCCGATAGCCTAACTAGACTATAAAATTGAATTGTGTTTACTAAATGTGATGGAATGAGTGCAGCTTTTCAATATTACCTCTCCTTCCAATTGATAAAATATATTATATATGCCCTTGGTATAGTCAATATGGAATGAGCTATTCTCATTATTACATGATCAATATACAAGAAATCTCTCTATTGTGCACATTTTCAAGACGATGAGCCGAGATGCAGTGCATATAAGCAGACATTGAATTTAGATGATTTTAGAAACGAAAGCAGTTAAGGGGAATCCGGACATGAGAGATTTTGACATTATTTTGGTCAGGTTAAAATTTTTAAAAAGGCACTAAATTATTAAGGGCGCATTATTTCTTCTCAGAAAGATAGAAAACACAACTAAACACAAGAAAATATGATTATTTCTTTTAACTAAGTCGAAAAAATGACTTTGTGGAGAAAAATTGACCAAAAATGTAGTGGATTTCTTGAAGTAAAATTTGAAAATTGAAGAAATGTAGTGACTGTTTAACTCACGAATAAAGTTGAATCATCTCTTCGTTGAGGTCAAACAAGCATGACCTACTTGAAAATTTTGCGAAATAGAATGCTACACGTGGTCAAACCAACTGAATTGTTCAGAAAAATGGCGATTTACATCTCTTCCTGCTCAGGTAGACTTTTTTCGGCCTCGATGCATTAACCCTTCACACAAAACTGAACACCTGTCAATCAAAGTCCATCTGAATGAGACAGTCATTCAACATGTTGTTGTTGTTTTGTGTTGTTGTTGTTGTTGTTGGCACGTGTTCAGGAGGATTAATGACATTGAGGTAAGCAAGTTTATGTTCACCCATTCTCATCGACAAACGCTTTCAGAACATGCGATCGGAATGCACAACCATTTAGGTGTGAGGGCTACTCACCAAAATTCACTATACTACCATCTTTGTTGTCTAAATTTGATGTAATTAGACGGATGATCTGTTTTTCCTGAGTTTGACCAAATTATCAAATCTCGTGCGATTTCTCGAGAAGGCGGCGACATGATATTAGAGTAAGGCGGCTGGAAAAAGTACATCTCCAGGGAGGTTTCCAAAAATGATTTTCTGCAATGAAACTGTATTTTGTATCCTAAATGTCACCATATTTTACTGAATTATGATGCATCTTTGATGTTTATACATGTTATGGACGATATCTTCGACATGCCTATTTGAGCGTATGAATATTATTAACATGTGATGGGTCACCTTGTTTGGGAAAGAAGCTCGCTGTCACTTGGTCCGAGTTGTGTGATTTCAAAGCGCTGAATTCGATTTCTTTGCCAACAGATGGACTTAAAAGTACGTATCTAACTGTGTATATGTGGAAAATTTTAATTTAAGGATGTCCGCTGGTGGTTTTTGGCTTTGGCAGCCATTTTGCCTATTTTTCCTATTGAATTATCTCCCTTTCCTAGGTTAAGATATAGGGATTTCCTTTAAAAGCCTTCTAGCCGAGAATTTTGCACACCAACATCCATCCAATTTGATAAATTTTGATAGACATTGTGATTATCTGCAAACAGTTAGAATATAAGAAAAAGTTAAATACTATTTATATGATTTTTTCATGAATATGCTTCAAAACTAGGGCTATTCCCTATGATTTTTGGGTTATCAAATTGAGCATGGGTCAGTCCACTTAACGTTGCCTACAGCTAAAAAATGCACACCAACCTATATTTTTTTCTTTGTTTTTCCTCATATTACACAATTATGAATACAACAACACACATTATTTAAAAAGTTAATTACTTTGATTTACCACCAGCGGACATCCTTAATATCTGCTGTAGTTTATTTTCTATTGAATTATCTTTATTTCCTTGTGACGTCGGAGGTAAAATGGCGAAATTTCAGCGGTATTTTGTGTTCACGTGCACAGTGGAATATGAAAGTACGGCCACGTGTTTCAGGCGAAATGGATACTTTTGCTCGTAGGATCTCCAAAACTTAGTTGAGACATTTTATTTATCCTTTTCCTGGCCTGTTATGGTATTTATTTTCTGAAAGTCGCTTCCGAAATTCTTTGTCATTTTGTTTCATTTTTGCTTCACAAAGGTATTGAAAATATTTCTCAAAAAAAAACAAAATACATTTTTTGTCATTTCATGTCTCATGGTATCATTGTGTCATAAAATTGGGTCATTATAATGATGAGGGGCGTTTTTGGAAATTTAAACTTAGCCCAAATTTTCGAAAATCTCTCAGGTCCTAATTCTCCTTAACTTGGTGATTCTAATCAAAAAGGGCTGATCGAACAAACGTTCATTGCAATGTTTTCGCTTGGCCAGGCAAGGAAATGGAATCTACAATACAACGCTTTTCTGTGCGGATCCCTATATAACACCACACCAACTGTAGTCTCCATACGATAAACACGGTCTGTCTCCACGTTTCGTGTAACATGCACTCACACGCCCATAAAGGGAAGCATTTAATTGCAAGGTTGTGTTTTACTTCCCACAATCTCATGAAGCAAAGGTACTTTCCAAGGTTAGTTATCAGTTCCGCTGTGTGCATTTCACCACTGTAATGGACAAGAGCAGAATACTGCCGAACAAATTCTTTATTGCGGTGAAGTGAACATTCGAAATCATTTCTTATTCTAAAAGTAATATGCTAATGTTGAAAGTTGTAAAAACCGTAAATATTTTATGCACACATACATGAAAGTTCACACTGTTGTAAAAACCGTAATATTTTATGCACACATACAAAGTGCACCGCATTGACGACCGTGCTGCCAGCAAGGGTAGCTAGGTCAGCATTGTGATGCCACGTCAAAACATGGAAAACCGCTATTTGGGTTAAACGAGAGTAGAAGAACGTCGAAACAACAGTTCTAATACCGGCATTGTCAATTTCATATTTTGTTTTTCAAATTGAGGAACCTGTACATGAGTGTAATATTTCTTGACCGCGATGTATTTTTGCCGATATTGTAGCTCGAATTGACCTCACAGTACTATTTGACTTTTATCCATACTTTTCTATCATAAACCTAATATTTATCTTGTCAAAATCACGGAAAACCCATAATTATTACTAGCCTATAGTATTGAACCCTTCTACGGAGGATCAATGTCTGCAAGATGCAGCAACAACAACATTTTCCCAGTTAGACGGCAGATTTTGAACTCGAAAACGAGGCCGCGCTATGTCATCGGTCAACTGAGACAGTCACGTGGTTGTGTATGAAAATTGGGATGGCTCCTTTTAATAGTGATCCAATGAGAACGCTCGTCTTAGTTTAAAATGGCAGGGTCGAATGACCAATCACTGAAGGGGAGACAGCTGGAACAGTACGCTGACATTGTTATTATACGGTTTTTACAACAGCGTGAACTTTCAACATTAGCATATTACTTTTAGAATAAGAAAGGATTTCGAATGTTCATTCCATCGCAATAAGGATTCGTTCTGCAGTATTCTGCTCTTGTCCATTACATTGGTGAAATGCACACAGCGGAACTGATAGCTAACCTTGGAAAGTAGCCTGCCTTTGCTTCACGAGATTGTGGGTAATAAAACACAACAACCTTGCAATTAAATGCTTCCCTTTATGGGCGTGTGAGTCTGCATGTTACATGAAACGTGGAGACAGACCGTGTTTATCGTATGGAGACTACAGTTGGTGTGGTGTTATTTAGCGATCCGGACAGAAAAGCGAGACTACATTTCCATGCCTGGCCTCCTCGTCAAGCGAAAAATTGCAATGAACATCTGTTCGATCAGACCTTTTTTTTTAGAATCACCAAGTTAACTGCTTTCGTTTCTAAAATCATTTAAATTCAATGTCTGGTTATATGCACTGCATCTCGGCCCATCCTTGCCTTGAAAAAGTGCAAAATAGAGGAGATTTCTTCAAAATTGATCATGTAATAAAGAGAATAGCTCATTCCATATTGAATATACCAAGGGCATATATAATATATTTTATCACTTGGAAGGAGAGGTAATATTGGAAAGTTGCACTCATTCCATAACATTTAGTAAATACAATTTAATTTCATACTATAGTTAGGCCACCAGGCATTGGTTTCAGCAAGCCAGTAAATACTGTGTAGTGATAATGATAAAGTGTTTCTATTCTCGGGATAAAAAAAATATTGGTTGCAATTGTTTTAAACTGTAAATGTTCATTTCAAGGCAGCAAAGACTTTGTCCAGCATTGTTCCGTTCCCGTTCTACACTGCAATGTATTTCAACAGACAACAGAATACTATAAAACGCAACAATTAAGGATCAGGGGGACGGAAGAGATTTTGACATTTTGTTTGTCAGGTTGAAATTTTCAAAAAGGCAATAAGTTATCAAGGGTGCATTATTTCATCTCAGAAAGATAGGAAACACAATTAAACACAAGAAAATATGACTATTTCTTTGAAGTAATTCGAAAAAATGACTTTGTGAAACAAAATTGATGAAAAATGTAGTGGATTTTTTTAAGTAAAATTGGAAATCGAAGAAATGTGGTGACTGTTTAACTCACGAATAAAGTTGAATCATCTCTTCGTTGAGGCCAAACAAGAATGACCTTCTTGAAGTTGTTGGAAAATAGAATGCTACACGTGGTCAAGCAAACTGAATTGTTCAGAAAAATGGCGATTCACATTTCTTCCTGCTTTTTCCGGCCTCGATGCATTAACCCTTCGCACAAAACTGAACACCGGTCAATCAAAGTCCGTCTGAATAAGACAGTCATTCAACATGTTGCTGTTGTTTCGTGATGTTGTTGTTGTTGGGACATGGTCGTGAGGGTTAATGCCATTCATGTACACACGTTTACGCTCAGCCAATTTCATCGACGAACGCTTTCAGAACATGCGATCGGAATGCCGAACCATTCGAATGGGAGGGCTACTCACCGAAGTTTACTACAATACCATCTTTGTTGTCTAAATTTGATGTAATTAGACGGATGATCTGTTTTTCATCAGTTTCACCAAAATATCATATCTCGCGCGATTTCACGAGAAGCAGGCGGCAGGATATTAGAGTAAGGTGGCTCGAAAAGTAGATCTCTAGAGAGATTTTCAGAAATTATTTCTTCTTTCGAAACTGTCGAAATAAATATGTTGGATGCTAAATATCACCATATTTCGCTCAATTATGATGCTTCTTTGATGTTTATACATGATATTGACGATATTTTCGACATGCCTATATGGGCGTATGAATATTATTGAGATGTGATGGGTCACCTTGTTTGGAAAAGAAGCATGGTCTGAGACATACCGAACTGTGTGGGATGAAAGCGCTAAATTCGATCTCTATTTAAACAGATGGGCTGAAAAGTACGTATCTTACTGTGTATTTGTGGAAAATTTGAAATTGATATCTGCTATAGTTTATTTTCTATTGAATTATCTTTATTTCGTTGTCACGTCCTGGGCAAAATGGTGAGATTTCAGTGGTCATTTGTGATGACATGAGTCGAGAATGGATGTACGGATAATTTCGCTCGTAGGACCTCCAAAACTTAGTTGAGTCATTTTATTTATTGTTTTCCTGGCCTGTTATAGTATTTATTTCCTGAAAGTCGCTTCATGATTTTTTTGTCATTTCATTACATTTTTGCTTGACAAAGGTATTGAAAAAAATTTCCAAAAAAAAAAAATACATGTTTTGTCATATCATGTCTCATGGTATCATTGTGTCATAAAATTTGGTCATTATAATGATACGGGTCGTTTTTAGAAATTTAGACTTGGCAAAAAATTTCAAAAATGTCACAAGTCCTGATGATCCCTAAGAGCACTAAAATCCGAGTAAATTTGCTTTCTGATTGCGGCTCGACCCACAACAATCATTCCGTCATACACTCATTCTTTGAAAACATGCCGTGCCGGCTGATTTAATTGTTTCATTGTCTGGTCAACTCCATGAACGAATACGGTGGAAATGAACATCACTTGGGTGGGACTAAACATTTGACAACAAAAGACAACGGCTCGACTGAGAACCGCAGTAATGGACAAGTGCAGCATACTGCCGAAAAATGTCTTCATTGCGATGGATTGAACATTCGAAATCCTTTGTTATTCTAAAAGTAATATACTAATATTGAAAGTTCACGCTGTTGTAAAAACCGTAATAATATCTTGATTTGACAGAGAGTCCCACAGTCGACAATTATTACCTCCCATGTTATTCGAGGGAATGAGGTCCACTTGATTCAATGGCATAGCATACCGTCCTCCGGTCTTTATAGATTTTGAGTGGGTTTTCATACGGTTTTGGAGTTGCATCAAATAAGTCTAGATATCTCAAGTTGGATAGATTTACGATGAACTGTTCCAGAAATATTGGTCAGGTTTACAGTAGAATGGACTAGACTTATACCACTCATCTTACCTTACTTTTACGCTGCACATCCTACCTTACATTTATGCTGCACATCCTACCTTACTTTTATGCTGCACATCCTACCTTACTTTTATGCTGCACATCCTACCTTACTTTTATGCCACATATCCTACCTTACTTTTTTCATCATTTTATGAGCACTGATGTATTCTGGGTAGTTTTTCTCTGATTTCAGGATTTGCAAGATTATCAGTTCGTGTGAATTTGAATCTTTATAATCAGAGGTAGACATGGTGAACTGTCGTAAGAGGGTAGGTAGGATAGATTGTCATGGAGCTCTCCATCTCTTTAATATGGAACAGGTTATTTAACAACACGTATTGACAACAGGATTATTTTCGAGCTAAAGTTGCCAAATAATCATAACTGTGAGCAAATTGGCCCTTTCTTGGAATTGTAGGATAAAACGATCCATATATATATATCACATTTACACCAGTTATCCTTAGGTTTAAAACCCGTCCTATGTTAAAGAGATAGGAGAGTGAGCCCGTATCAATGCACCTGTCGGTGCTTTCGGTGCAGCTGTATTGGTAATTCTATAACACTCGTGCCAATAACATCGAGCTAACCAGTGCAATAATTACAAGATTTACCACAGTTATGTGAAATGTACATGTGTCAAGTGCAGGTGTTCATTAAGAGATTCCATTTCACAAGTCGGATGAGGAAAAGGACGTCTGCTTTCATACAAGTAACAATCGAATCAACAAACAAATAAATTACAAGATGAAAATTCCTTCTCAAGTTTAACTGTTATTTCCATCGGGAAATTGATTAACAAAGCGACACAAATAGGCATATATCCACGTAATTTTCCAACAGCTGACTTAGCTGACAAAATCACTCCCCATTTGGCAGACCACATAAACTCGTCCACTGACATTGGCACGATGCCATCCGAGACGGGAGCATCGTCCCAACATCAGTGGGCGAGTTTTTATCGAGCCCGTAGCTTTAGCTGCGGAAAGCTCGATATAGGTGCCACAATGATGTCCGTCTATCTGTCTATCTATCTGTCTGTCTGTCTGTCTATCTGCAGGACCAAGTAAATGTTAAAGTTTTGGATTTAGAAAATTTTTCCTCAGGACCAAGTAAATGTTAAAGTTTGATCCTTAGGCCTGCCCGACCGCTGAACCCTCATATTTCAGATGCTTACATCGGGCTACGCATATTGAACCCATCCACTACCCTCGGGGAGCATGTCCCCACCCCTGGGAACCCAGGACCAAGTAAATGTTAAAGTTTTGGACTTAGAAAATTCCTGTCCACAGCTTCTCGGCATCACCGTTGTCTCCTAAACTACCCCCCCCGAACTCTCATCTATTCCAAATGCTTACATCTGGTTACACTTATTGAACCCATCCACTACCCTCGGGGAGCAGCTCCCCATCCCTGGAGCACCGAGCCCCACCCCATATCTCCTAAAGTAAGCTTTGCCCGATCCCATATCCTCATATAGTTTGGGAGCTCAGATCATCCTGTACACTTATTCAACCCATCCACTAACCCCGGGAGCATGTCCCCACCCCTGGGCCACTGAGCCTCACCCTATTTCTTCTAAACTAAGCATTGCCCGACCCCATACCCCATTTCCCACAGCTTACACGATCCTACACTTATTCAACCCATGCCCTACCCATGGAAGCATGTTCCCACCCTCGGGGCACTGTGCCCCACCATCCATCACCTAAACAAAGCTTCGCCCGATGCCATATCCTCATATTTTCCTGACGCTTACATCATGCTACACATATTCAATGCATTGCCCAACTCCATACCCTCATATTTCAATTTCTAATTTTATATCTCTTATATGTGATACTAACCTGTTATTAGGCATGAGATGCAGTGTACATTGTATATACAGGCATACATACCAAGTCACCTACAGTATATTCCTTTATAGTATTTACTAATAGTTTGGTGACATTATTTTATTTCAGAAATACAATATCAAAATAACCGGCGGAGGGAAATCCCGCAGTACCGAACCCCTGTTAGTTTTTAATTTCGTGTCGCCTTAAATGAAGGACGCCATTTCCGTAAATTTTGCTATCAAATTCTGGTTGACCCTAAAGCTTTTGCACAACCATGTCTGTGTCCACACATTTAACTCACTATATTAATTAAAACTGAGTTTGAATCAGTTTGTGATGTCTCAGTCTTTACCAGTGCACATTATTATGGAGCATTACAGTATGATTGAACACAGTTGTCATTGTTTTTTTCTTTTATTTGCATACAAATGCGAGGATTTACCACAGTGCTGGTGTCCTATTGCATACTGGAAATGATAGATTTACTCCAACTATTGCATTGTTATTAGCATATTAGTTTGTTCACATATCATCACACAAAGTTACACCAAGAACGTGCTCCAAATTGAACACCTATTCTTCCTAACTATACATGTACATGTATTTATCAGATATATGCAATGGGATGTGTAAGCTTACTTTCGAAAAAAATGTAATCTTTATTGGAAGTTATATAATATAGTTCCTCCTTCAATCCAACCTCAACATCACTAATATAGAAATCCTATTTCTTAATAAATGTATTGTTATTTTAAATGATGTGCATTGCCAATGATGTGCAACCTCAAATGATGTGCCACTCTGAAGGGCTCGATCTTTTTGCGAAGCTGCATGTTTCAGAAAAGGGGAGAAAGGCTGTTAAAGTTTAAATATGTTTTCAACCTTTCATTGTAATCTTTGTTGATAATCAATTTGAGTAGTGCAATAGAATAGAAATAATGTTTTCATAGGCGTGCTAAATCGTTATTTTACGCACGGTTAGTGTGGGAAAGTTCATATTTTAGGGCAGTGTGGGAAAGTTTATATTTTAGGGCAAGGGCGAAGCCCCTTGACCTAAGTTTATATTTTCCCACACTAACCGTGCGTAAAATAACGATTTTGCACGCCAATGAAAACATAAACTTAGGTCAAGGAGATTCGCCAATGCCCTAAAATATAAACTTTTCCACACTGCCCTAAGATATAAACTTTCCCACACTAACAGTGCGTAAAATAATGATTTAGCACGCTTATGAAAACATGAAAACTTCAATTGATGCAAAAACCGGAGTGGAGTCAGTTAATATTTTCCAGGAATAATAATAATGGACTCGGCTTACGTTTAATACCCTAATAATTCAATGAGAGGAATTGAAATTTCCAACCATATTCGGGGGGTGATCTAATTTATTAGAACAATTTATACATGTATCACATATAAAGTTACACTGCTGATGTGTCATTTCAGACATACTATTCAAGATATGTTCAATAGTAAATCTGTGTCACTTGAGCTATAGGAATAACAATGCATACTATCCTGATATACTGCACAATACTCAAGCACACCTATAGTTTCATTTTTTCTCATATAGATATCCTCATGATATCTACTAGCTGGTGGCTGCTTGAGCCAAACGAATGAGTAATCTCTTCTCTTCCAATTAAACTCAACTGGTTCTGGCTAAGTATACCCTGAGTACTAATTTAATTACACCAGTGGTATATTATCACAGTGATCTCTTATCATCTACTAAGACATATACTATAACAATCTATAACAAAAAGAAATCTATCTTTTAGCTTGCAGACTGCATGTCTTCACTGTTGATCTATTATATATCTCTTGGTCTGTTATCTGGACATA
The DNA here is from genome assembly GCA_036873755.1 of Hanleya hanleyi. NCBI lineage: Eukaryota > Metazoa > Mollusca > Polyplacophora > Lepidopleurida > Hanleyidae > Hanleya > Hanleya hanleyi. The sequence goes on from JAVTVY010012465.1 coordinate 37,020, forward strand.
TTATTCAAACACCTTATCTAACATATGTTCCAAAGGTATAAGTGTGACCCCACCAAGAAAGATCTGTCATTTGGGCAAATCATTCTGCATATGTCCCTGTCTTCTAGTGTATGAAACATTTATACATGTATTATACATAAAGTTATACTGCTGATCTGTCATTTTAGACTTATCATTCAAAATATGTCCAATAATAACTTTGTGTCACTTGAGCTATAGCAATAACAATGCATACTATCCCGATATACTGCATAGTACTCAAACATACCTTTAGCTTCTTTTTTTTCAATATAGACATTCTCATGATACTCTACCAGCTGGTGGCTGTCAGAGCCAGACAAATGCAAAATCTCCCCTCTTCTAAGTGATACAAGTGACACAAATACTGCAAATCATTCTGCATATGTCCCCGTCTTTTATATGTATACTACATATTTACTTCTGACACATTATATATCTTTGATTTGTCATATATATATATTACTGAAATACCTTACTAACCCATACTTACAATATATACCTGACCCTGGGTCCCAACACCACAAAAAGACTGCAATAATGTTGTAACCAAACGGTCATTAATCTTCTTACCACCACACCTTCCAACGCCGGTATGTATCTACCACATACCGCTTCCCTCATTGTACATAATGCTCATCCTAAGATGGTCCATATTCTTTTTCAATGTATTGTTTGTATATAAATGTTATTGTTCTATGCCTATGTTTACTGTGAAGTTCCGCTGGGCAAGTGCTATTATTTTCCTCTGTTTTGTGAAACTGGATTACACTGCATCTAACCGTATTCATCACCATGGACCACGATGACGCGTGTAATGAGGATGTTCCATTCCCGGATCCAATATCCTTCCTCCCTTTCTCTAACGAAGAAATTAACCCTGAAGCCAATGCACAAGTTTTCAATGTTAATAGAACCACAGACTTTAGTTTCATCGACAGCAAATGTTTTAATCCAATTGATCTAAATGATATTGAACATACGAAAGCACCAATAGACGACAACGAATACGAAATATCCCACTGGAAGAACATCGACATATATCAGTCAAACTATTATACTGAGACATCTTTCGCGGAAGAACCAAAACTAACGACCTCCAACAATAAGGAATCACAACTATCAGTCCTTCACTTGAATGCCAGAAGCATAAAGAAACACTTTTCGGAAATTACTGGGTTTACCCACAATCTGCACTTCAAATTTTCTATTCTCGGATTTTCAGAAAGCTGGCTAGATCCTGCCACTGAAACACTGTTTGACATTCCAGATTATAAGCCATATCCATCATCAAGGAAAAAAAGAAGGGGAGGTGGGCTTATTCTTTATGTAATAGATACCATCCAATCATGTAAAATACGCGACGACCTGTCACTCCTGGATGACGATGGTGAATTTGAATCCCTTTTCCTGGAAATGGAATTCAATGATACCAAATACATAATTGGCATTTTTTATCGACCTCCTGGGAAAAACGTTAACATCTTCAATCGCCATCTTACCTCCATTCTCAAAACATCTGATATTGAAAAAAAGAAATGTATCCTAATGGGCGACTTTAATATCGATCTTTTTAAAACTGATGTCCATGGCCCGTCAAAAGATTTTCTAGAAGTGATGAAATCAAACTATTTCTTCCCGCAAATAACAAAGCCAACTAGAGTTAAATCCCACTCCACAACGTTGATAGACAACATATTTATAAATTTTCACGAAAATAACCTTCTATCTGGAATTTTTCTAACGGATATTTCCGATCATTTCCCGATCTTCCACATATTCCAGACAAAACCCAACTGCACACCATCTCGCCTAATAATATCATACCGTCGTATCATTCCCGAACAAAAGCAGAACTTCATACAAATAATGAAGGACGCCAACTGGGATAACACCACTCGAGAAAATAATGACGTTAATGCTGCACTGGACCAATTTCTTGCCAAATTCAACACCGCGTATAATGACTGTTTCCCTCTGACTACCTCTCATACCTCCACAAAGCGCATCATTAACCCCTGGATTACGCACGGTATCCTAACCTCCATTCACGAAAAGAATAAACTATATCGACAGTACATTTCTAGCCCAGACGAAGAGACACACAAACAATACCGAATATACAGAAACAAATTGAATCACACAATCCGCCTATGCAAAAAGAATTATTTTGAAGACAAACTCAATGAGTGCAATCATGATATCAGAGGGACGTGGAAAATCCTGAAGCGACTGTTAAATCGCAAGAAAGAGACATCATCTAAATCATTTAAAGCTGACGGAAAAGAAATCACTGATAACAAAGAAATAGTAGATAATTTCAATAAATATTTCAGCACAGTCGCATCACACCTTGATGAGAAAATCCCAAGCGTCGAACCAAACTTTATTGACTACTTAGGACCTTCTAACGATGACAATTTCAATTTCTTATCCGTAACGTCCAATGATGTTGAAACTGTAATTACTTCCTTGAAATCAGCTGCATCCGGCCTTGACGGTATTTCCACTTCCTTGGTCAAACTCGTTTCGGCCTATATCTCTGCTCCTCTTGCACATATTGTGAACTTGTCCTTCAAATCTGGAGTTGTACCAGATGATTTTAAATCTTCAAAGGTGACACCGATATTCAAATCTGGAGATCCTATGCTATTTGCTAACTATAGACCCATCTCAGTCCTACCGTGCCTCAGCAAGATACTAGGGAAACTTACAATAAACATGATGACAGATTTTCTAGAAGCAAATAATATACTTTACGAAAGCCAATATGGATTCAGGGAAAATCACTCTACTTCTCACGCGGCAATTTCTCTATATGATATGTTAGTTGCTGCAAAAGAGGAAAATGACTACAGCATAGTAACTTTCCTAGATCTCTCCAAAGCGTTTGACACGATCAATCATGATATATTACTGTCTAAACTATATCATCACGGCTTCCGTGGCACCTCGAACAGCTGGTTTAAAAGTTATCTGTCCAACAGATCACAGTGTATTTCCTATAACAATACTATCTCCTCTCCCACGAATATCACCTGTGGGGTCCCCCAGGGATCAATTCTTGGACCACTTCTCTTTTTGTTATATATTAATGACATAAATAAGGCCTCTGACCTACTTCAAATCATCCTTTTTGCCGATGATACAAGCGTTGTTTACTCCTCTAAAAACAATGATAATGCTATCAGTACAATGTCACAGGAATTGGAGAAACTTAACACATGGTTATGCGCAAACCGACTGTCATTAAATATAAAAAAACTAAATGCATGATGATTAAACCAAATAAAAGAGAACGAGCCAGTCATGTGCCCCGCGTACTCATAGCCGGAGAAGAGATTGAAATCGTCAATTATTTTAAATTTACTGGAATATTTTTCAACAATAGATTGACCTGGACGACTCACATTGACTACATCTGCAAAAAAGTTGCGAGAAACACTGGAATTATCAATTATATAAAATAATCTGTCAATAAGAAAATACTTTACATTTTGTATTACTCAATGATATTCCCATATCTGTCTTATTGTAACATTCTCTGGGGAAATACTTATATCACTCACCTGAACCCGTTAATACTATTGCAGAAACGAGTATTACGTGTTATCACCTTATCCAAGAAGTTTGATCATACACAGCCATTATTTGATACACTGAAAATTTTACCGTTACTTAAATTGAATCTATATGCCTGTTCTCTCCTGACTCAAAAAATGTTGTATCATCCCGAATTAACTCCAATTCGCTTTCGGAATTACCTCACAAAATTATCTTACGTCCATCATTATTCGACTAGAAATCAACAGGTAAACCTATATAGACCTTTTTATCGATCTAATCTATCTTACCATACCATTCAAGTCACAGGACCGCGGGAATGGAACAAACTGCCTTCAACACTAAAAGCCACAACGTCTTCGTCCTTATTCAAATCAAAGCTTAAATCACATCTTCTTGCAGCTTAATCTTGTTTCACATGGTAGCATCTCAATTAACTCATATGCCCATGCAGAGCGGTTAATATAATGACTTCACCTACTGTATATTTCTCAAATGTTAAACTTGCCTTTTTTATTATTCTTCCCTGGGATAGAACAACTCCCTGGGGTTTTATTCCCGCCAATAACATTCCGGGCAACTACTATCTTGTATATTATTATCTATCGTATTCCGAACACCCGATATACATATGTTTGTCTTATATATATATGTTGGTGAATAAAAATTCAATTCAATTCAATTCAACAGGAAGTTGACAAATTGGTCCGAAATCATGCGTGATCAAGGGTGATCAAATTTATTAGAAACACTGATTCGGTTTTGTCCACACAATTGTGGGTGATTGGATTTTAATAGGTTGATTTAATTGTTAGGGGATTTGCCGTATCTGTCATCTTGTTTGATTAACTATTATAGTAATGTATCTGATAATTCAACCACTTTTAGACTATTTTCTTTTCTTTTTTTGCCAAGCTTTCATATCTTGTGAAGTATAATATTCCATTGTAAACAGTTTTGAGCAATCGGGGAAATTAAATGCAAGATTCAAATTGACTTGACACTTATGACTTACCATCTCACAGATTTTGGTGAAACATGTACATTGGAAGAGTGAGTCTGTGTCGAAACTCAAAGATTAAACACCTCAAGCTTGAATCAATCATTGGAAAGTGCATACAAAGTTTGAAATATATGTATTATGGCAGCGTGACGTCACTGGACCAAAATATGATTGCAACAGACCACCATAGAATACCATGCTTTATTTGCAGTTTAATCTGTGTAATAAATTCGTACAAAATTGCAATAAATATTTCCCAACACTATTTGCAATGCTCTTTCGTTTGATGGAAACTTTACTTGGGGGTTGACGATCACTTTAAGATACCTTGACATATACGAAGGCTGATAAAAGAACACAATCCACCAGGTGAATATTTATAGCTATACTTAGCATACTATTTACCTAGTCATCAATATCACCCTAGCTGTACATGACGTGGTACAATGTATTTAAAGTAACCTATATATACATCTTGTATGTCCTACTAGGCTTCCAACTCACAGTCAAATATGGGCAGGAGTAAAAACAGGAAGTCTACCGAAGTTGCTCCCTCTACAGGCTCTATGAACAACTCAGCTGAATTTTCCACTCTCTCGAGAGAGGATAATGAATCCCTTGTAGAGGATCAAGAACAGTCTGAAGGATCAACCCCTGAGGCAGAAAGTAGGTGCAGGACAATTTACCTTGTACATTATCTTCCACACCTGGCTGTCAGGGGCCCGAGACAACGTAGAGGTAGAAAATGGAGTGCATTGTCTGAATAAATTATGTCTTCCATTTAGTTAATAATTTTCCTACAGATAACTCGACGAGGCTATTACATCATCGCTCTGAAATGTTTGAACCTAATACTGCTCAAGCGGCCGTGGGGTCATGGTTCAAGATGTCCACATCAGCACCTACAATAAAATGTTCCTTTTGGGATACAAATCATCACAGGGATCACTTTTGTTTCTGTTTTTAGAAATATGCAGTCAGTATATTTGTCTTTGTGGTCATATGGTTCTTGTCAGTAAGCCGACATCGTTTTCCGCCACCCTTTTAATGTTACATTTAATTCCATACCCTAACCTATACTAAACATAATAAAAAGAAAAGGGAGAACACACAGACTGACAGTTTCAGTTTGAAACTTGGATCATTCCGTGAAAGTTGACAATAATTATACTTTCGTCCAATCACCTGTTGCAAATTCTTGATGCGAATAAAAGCAACATTCAGGTTAGTCCAGGAGAACCATTTCGAAATTACAGAAATACACCGTAAAACATTCGATGCAGTGGTGTTTACCGAAAAAATCTTGCCGAACTGGCAACTCATTCATACAACCAACTGTTAAAGAGTTACAAGTATGAGTTTTGTTTCCTCAAACTCTCTAATATTTCTATTCAATATAGAGAAATTATAAACTCATTCAGAAGTCCTTGATTCTTTTTGTACGTCAAAAGGAAACTCTGAATACTTTTTGAGCCTTTTTGGATTTGAACGGTAATTATAAGATTCATTCTACTCTGAACGTTAACGGTTGATTGGATGCTCACTCGAAATTCTCAGTTGGCCAATATGATGTTCATAAAATCTTGAATATTCAAAACAACCATTCCGCGATCTTGTACCTGAAACATATCCCAAAATGTATTAGATATTCGGAAATATCCAGGGGTTTTGTCGAATAACTCTGGAAAGCATATTCCTACGAAGTAGGCTTTCATTTACAAATTGTTCGGTAATGAATAAGTCAGTGAGTCAGTCAGTTCATCCGAATCCTTTATCCGGCAAAAGAGGAGAACCGTTGACATCAGAACCTTGATTTTTGGCATGAACCTGCATTTAGGGACTGTTACCAGCAAGCTGTAATATGTGTCAAAAAGTCACCAATTTGGATATCCACATCTTTTGTTTGACACTTATTAATCCGCATTAGGACAGGTCAAACAAATCACACAACGTCTGCCGCTAGACTCAACATGGAGAGTATGGCACATTGCGATCTTCGCGTAGGAAAATGTCTCCATCCATTTCCAAACAGCTTGCATGCAAGTAAAAATCTGATTAAACATATCAAAGTGGTTCTTATTGTCATATATATATAGAGTACGTTCTTAATTCTGATCTAATTTTATTTATCAGAGATGAGCTGGTCAGAAGCTGTCGATCCCCAGGCGCCCAATCTAAAGCGGAAGAATCCTGCCTTAGCTGAAGCATTTAATGAGAAAGTCCGTCCTTATATTGACCTCATCGACAAACTGAGAGCGTACGGACTAGACAAAGATGTGGGCCTGCCGGCAGTGGCCGTCATAGGTGACCAGAGTTCTGGGAAGAGCTCCACGCTAGAGGCCATATCAGGAATACAGCTGCCTCGAGGAGCAGGTTTGTCAGTCCATCACTTTTGTTTAAATCACAGGGTATTACGCTTGTCACTCATTATAACATAGTTCATTATAATACTGTGGGTTTCAGAATAGTGGGACCTGTGTATAAGTCCCCCAATATACACGTGTAGCTCTGATATGAATGCTGAAGTTATCAAGACTCACTTCAGTCAATATCTTATCCCAAACGTCAGTATTATAACGAGGGACAAGGGTAGTTCCTCCCCCTGCCTGTTCTTCCTGCTGCTGTCCCAATTTCCCCTCCCCCTCCCTTCCCCCCCGCAACTTCAAATTAATGGCGTGTGTTGACAAACTGATATCTAATATCTGCTTTCACTTTCTCTGGTTGTAGGTATTGTGACTCGTTGCCCTCTGGAACTGAGAATGAAATGTCACCGCCATGGGACTGAGCCAGATTTCTGGGAGGGGACCATAAAGTATGAGAGAGAAGATGGCAGGACAGTCCAATTTGAACTGAAAGACCCTGAACAGGTTGGGGATATGGTACAGCAAGGTAAGTTTTATACATTTCATTAATACCTGTATCACACTCACTACAGTATAGCCTCCCTTCTGACCCCACTGAGAAAATTATGCCCAGATCTCTACACAAATGATTATGTAATTTGAACTTGTGTAGTGGATTATCATTGACCTTTGACAACACCGTCGTGACAAGACTGACATAATGTTGAAAACGACGTTAAATCCTACTCGCTCACTCCCTTTGACAACATCATGTTGTGTGCGAGTTATAGTTGCAATGATGAGATAAAATCAAAAAGTTACCACAGGCAGCCTCTGAAATGTTTGCTGATTGGTTAACGCCAGCAAAAAGTATCTTGTTTCTGGTCAGGGACGCCCGAGAAATGTGGCGCGTTTAGACGCGATTCTTTTCTCTTTTCGAGATGAGCCATATCTTAGAACAACGATAACCTTAATCATGTCATCTCTCAACCTGAAACTTCAATTTTCCTGCGCTTTTTTTCAACACTTGATATAATATTACAGAAAAATTCAATGTTGATACCTGTTATCTTGGTTCAGGGAGAAACGTTGATTAATATTCGGCAAAGGAACGTTCAGAATGATGAGCGTGCCGGTCGGAAGCAATATACTTTCTCTTGCCTTAACGCCACTTTTTCCCTAATGCGGTTATTATAAGTTAATCGTACATAGATTTGGCTGACAATGCCCCAAATGAGAGGAATGGAAAAGACCTCTGGGTTAATTACACAGTGGATTTAGAATTAAAACATATCAGGGTTATGATACCCATGGCCATCCTTAAACTTTTCTCAGTGGCTATATATATGTAGAAAATATTCCATCAGATATATATTATTCCACAGCTCAAAATGAAATGACATGCGGAGACCTTGGAATCAGTGACAAGCTGATAACACTCGAAGTTGTTTCGCCTAACGTCCCAGACTTGACACTCATTGATTTGCCGGGCATTGCTCGTGTAGCAGTTGGGGACCAGCCAGAGGATATCGGAAATCAGGTAATACTGCAAAAGTGGATCTCTATTAGACTGATAGGTACAGTTGCATGTATAGGTATCCACCCTGTCGGCGATGCTGCTTTATCATTATTGATATAAGGATAATTGCACACATTTAAAACATTTTAATGAACTGCTGTCTCATGGAAAAGTAGCAGTGAATGGTATTTGAAGTTGGACAGATTACACGACTACGATTCGATATAAATGCTATCAATGTTTTTTCCTTGGCGTTGTTGCGTATCACTTCCACATGAGCTTCACTTTCAGATCAAAGCTTTGATACATACTTACATAAAGAAGAAGGAAACGATCATCCTTGCCGTAATACCGAGCAATGTGGATATAGCAACAACAGAGGCCCTTAAAATGGCGCAGGAGCTCGATGAACATGGGGAGAGAACTCTGGGTAAGTTCAGGTCATGCGCAGTCAACTGCACCGTAAGGCTGGTCCAGCTCAGATTGGCTGTAGGTAGATTGATAATTCAAGCTGCCTGGAGGATTGAAAGATTGACAGTCCAAGCTGTCAAAGTTGGGACATGTCATACAACCTAGAATGGGCACCAGAACTGCCATCCAGTAGCCACGCATCATTCACATAAAATTTCTTTGAATTAGTAACTCGAACAATTATTTTGGTTTGACCAATATTCAAACAGCCTAAATTTCAATGAATTCACGTTTCTTGTAAAGATGAAAAGTGTTAATTGTTGCGTAGAAGTCAACTCCATCTTTGTCACTGACAATTCAAGGCAATATACCTTAAGGTCTCTCGTGACCTTGATATTTAGTCTTTTCATAGTTGTCGAGATGTTCGACTTGATCATAAACTCTTGCTCTATCTTAAAACAGGTGTGCTAACGAAGCCAGATCTGGTGGATAGGGGAGCTGAGGCGCAGGTATTACAAGCCGTCAATAACCAGGTTATACCCCTCAAGAAGGGCTATACCATTGTGAAGTGCCGGGGGCAGCAGGCAGTCATGGAAGGTCAAACACTACAGGAGGCCATGAAAGAGGAGACAATGTTCTTCCAAATTCATGACAAATTCTGGTATGTAAAAAATTTGTGAAATGTGAAATACTCGAACTTGGAGAAAATGCATGAGATCTTTTTAATCTATTCTGTCACAGCTAGAGTGTTAGCATGTCTAGTGGGGCTGTTTGTCTCTCCATCTGTCCTTCATATCTATCCCAAAAGGTGATAAACCTGACTGAGTGTTAGGATTTCTCTTCAGATCATGAAAGAAGTGTGATAATTCTGCCTTTCAGTGATCTACAGAAGAATCAGCGAGGAATTCCGACCCTGGCCCGGAAACTTACGGCAGAGCTGGTAGAGCAGATAAAGGTAATGACATTAGCTAACAGAGACTTTCAGAAATAGAAGAAAGTCCATCTAAAATGACCTTTTCTAACTAATTTAACGATACATGAGAGTGAAAAAGTCTGCCCGTTTGATCCTATGTAATTCTATATGTGGCATTAAACCAAACTCCCCCTCTTCTATATTTTATGTCGGAAGTGGGAACTGGTTGCAGCGATCAATATGACACGATTAGTCTCTGGGGAGAGTATTTTTTAAACAGATATTATGTTGAGGGAAGTATGTACTGTTGTTCCTTCCTCTCCAAAACCAAATATAGAGATTTATCCCTTCTCGTTGCCTGATGGGCACAAGACACTAGAGCTTGATCCAAGCTCCACCTTATGTAACAATCAGTCAATCATTTATCCGCAGTATCAAAATTCTCCCTCGACTTGAGTTGATGATTTTATTTTTTTGTAGCATGTGGTACCTGATTTGAAACAGGACATTAAAAGGAAGCTGGAAGAAACAAGAGCAGCCCTGAGGGTCTTGGGAACAGGGCCTCCGCAATCTGAAGAGGGCAAACAAGCTGTTCTCTTAGAGGTAAATTGTTACATGTACTGAAGCATTCCACTGGCTGAAGAGGGTCTTTTTCTTATTTTGTAACTAAAATCCGTTATGTTTTTGTAAACAAGCTCATGTAGCGAGAAACTGCTAGGTAAAACTCCAATATGGACTCAAACCTATGACGGAAAAATCCCGATTGTTGTATATTAAGGGTACAGAGCCCTCCTGCACACACGTTTATACACCCTCTAGAACTCGTCTTTATACAGTTAAAGTATGCGACACAGCCATGGTAATGTATATATTTCTTGAAAGCACATTCCTTGAGGATTCCAAATATATAAGTTAACTGTATACCTGTATGTTCTGAAGATATTTGGATTTTAAATAAATTTAATTTAAAATTTAATTTTAGTTTTTTAACCGCTATTTTCAAAACATTATTCAACTTATCATAACTTACTTCATCATTTCCTGTAGAAGGCAACTCCAACAGGATATCCGTGTCTCAGTTTTATCAATTTTGGTCTAGTTCTCATTCTATTGACATTTAATAGAATATTTCTTCACAGAATCGAGCAACTCACAGTTTTGAACTTTTAAGTTGAATTAAATGTCAATAGAAAAAGAACTAGACCAAAATTGACAAAACTGAGACACAGATTTCGTGTTGGAGTTGCCTTCTACAGGAAATGATGATGTAAGTTACGAAAAGTTGAACGCTCTCTTTAAAATAGCCATTTCAAAAAGAAGGCTCATTTTTTAAAATTGTTTTGTTTAAATTTGAATATCTTCACAACATACAAATTTATAGTGAACAAATTATATATTTGGAATCCATAAGAAATGCGCTTTCAACAAATATATTCATTACCACAGCTATATGTAATACTTTTAGCGGTACAAAGATAAGTTCTAGGAGGTGTGCAAAAGTGTCTGCAGGAGGGCTCTGTATCCTTAAACGAAACATAAATAGCTGGTGGAAAAGAGGTTGGCGGACTGACAAGAAATCGTATGACCTCACAGGCCAATATTCTGAATACATAACTAAAAACATCACAAGAACCAAACTTGATCCCTGTGATGATTTGTATCTCAGTCATGCTTTTATTGTAGCTGTAGTTTTTCATGTGGACATCTTATTGCTTGGGTTACGGTCTTGTATACTTTGAGGTAAATGTGTGAAATTCCATCTATGCTAACTAGCTTTACGAAAAGCTCTTTTGATCAGATATTGTTTGCCACATGTGACGCAAACCATTTAATGTTATTATCTTGGGAAAGATAAGGATACAAAATGTCTGCGGATAATGTTAAAATAAAGTTTATATATAACCGTTTTAAAATATTCGTAGAATGTTTGAATAATGACTGAGAAATGCTGATTCCAAAATGAATTTTCAAAGTTCTATTCAAAAGGTTTTTTTTAATGTTTTAATGATATGTTTCAAATGTTTGCTTGAAACGTTATTGGAAATTGTCTTAAAACAACAGTCAGATTTGCGGTTTAAGTTTAACCTCTCTACTACTATGGTCTACACGATGCACCATGTTTGATGGAAACATGGCAGAAAAATTGCTCATGCATGCCCTGCTCTTCATGCATTATCAGGGTATCTTTTGAACGATATTTAGTATGACTGTAATTGGAGAATTTGTCCACTAGGCACGCCAATTCTACGGGAACAAGAAATGACCGTATCATTCACCTTTAAGGATAGCTATCCCCTTAGAGGGTCAAAATTGGTCATTTTTTTTTTCTTCATTCAAATATTCACTATTTCCTCTAACATTTGGTGAAAAAATGAAATAAAAATTATAAATAGAAGTGCTTCAATATTAGGATTAAAAATTTAGTTTCCGAGGCCCTGGAACAATTAAACAGATTGCCTTAGCTTGGTCTTGGCTACTATTATTTTTGTCTGTTAAATTTCCCTTTCCAAAACTCATTTCCGCAGTATTATGGTAAGCTAATTATCTATTAGTCTTATTTACTACTTATTTACATTAATGTACCCCCCTTCTGATCAAAACCATGCAAACATCCTTATTTTTGTTTCTAATTATGACAGTGACACTTCACTCAGACACCCGCCGTGAAGTAATCTACACAGGTGTGAACAAGTTTTAGCAGGTTTTTCAAGTTTAAATTGGATATTAAACCGACTTGATGAAAACAAATTAGTGTAATAGTTATCCAGAATAAACAGGAATTCGAGTAGGTCCCATTAGACAGATTAAAAATGTATTTGACAATAGAATTCAAGCAAAAAATAGGGATTAATTCATCAGATGTATAGCTGGACACATTTTGCCCGATTTCTAGCCTTTCATTTTTGTACAAAATCCGAAATTCAAACGTTTATTTCTCGAAAAGTATCCATGCTACGCTTTTGAAATTTGGCATGCTTGTTACTTATAAGGTGATCTAGAAAACTTTATCTCACTTTTTGTAAGTTCGGCTTCGTTTTTTAATTATCCAACTTTTAAGACAAACGACCGTAAAAAAGTACATTTTTTTCAATTTATTTTAGTAAAATAGTTATAAAAACAAAACCAGGCAAAAATTTAAAAAATGAGATAAAGTTTACTAGTTCGAATTGTCTCCTACCAAGGTATACCATCAAAGTTGAAACAAGACCAACAATTTTCATGAAATTTCAATTGAAAAATGGACGCTATTGTTTTCATTTTAATTTTTTAAAATTGGAATATTTTCTACACAGTAGCAGCGTCAGTTATACAAATCATATAGTTGGAATCCCTACGATGTATGCTTTCATAAAATATATAGTTTATTATGGTTATCTTGTATATTTATTGATGCAGACGACAAATTGTCATGGGGGTGCAAAAACTGCCTCTAAGGGGATAGCTATCCTTAAGACTATTTGTAATGCTCTCATAATAATTAAGTATTCTGTGAATATGGGCGAGGAAGTTGGAGGCGTAATAAGGCCAAACAAGTGGCTCATGGTATTCCATTCATGATGCAATATATATATATTGATACATTAAATTCCAGTTGGTTACTCGGTTTACGATGGAATTCAGAGACTTGTCCAATGGAGAGTATAAGACCAAGGTGAAGAAAGCACATCGTCTTTTGACCAATGGCAGAAAGCGGTTCACCAAGTTTGCTGAACAAGTTCGATTGTTCACTCCACGTATGTGTATATAGTGTAAACTTTTCAATTGCATACTTTAAAGCCAGGACAATTGTATACATTATCCAGACTACCTCTTTAAGACAGACCCAGGTATGGGACTACTGGTGGATTTGTCATATCACCACCAATTTGATTGATCAGAATTTTCATTTAAGAAATACATGTATGTAATTAATTGCATTCCAATGTAGTAGAATATTACAATTGTTATACCATTTCAGTAATGTGATATCTTCATTAAGATTACCTTTGGCATGTTAAATTGAGGTCTTAACCCTACCCTTGTGGTGGAATTATGACTCCCCTACCAAACGCACCGTGAGGCTCATGGGGGTTTGACCTGGTGTGTCATCGTGCACAGGAAAAGGAACTGGGGCCGATTTCATGAAACCTCACTTGAGGCAATTTTCCCACTTGAAAGTTCAAGTGCACTTGAAAACCTCCCTTGACTCGAGTTTTTGCTTTTCATGAAAGTTCACTTGAGCCTGAAATCGCACTTGAATTCAACTGTGGTCGGACCTCCCTTGGAAACCGCACTTGAAATAAAAACGTACTTGAAATGTCTAATATGAAGGGAGATGGTGTCGAAAAAAGAAGTTTTTTTTCATGTTTCCATGCACCATAACGCATGTATGGGCATCCTCCTTCATCTCATAGATCCGAAAAAGACACAAACATATTTATTTGGCTCCTGGAATTCTACCGATCGGCTCCGGTGCATTAAATATTTTGAGCATATACTTGATTCCGCGAAGGCACTATTTATTACCAAATCGCACAAAAGAGTTCCAAAAAGGTAACTTCAAACATCGATTGACCAAGTGCAGTCAAAAACGTTTGGTGAAACGCAACTTGAGAATTTTTTGAAGTGCACTTGATCAAGTGCGAAAATCACCCTTGAAAAAGTCAAGTCAAGTGAGGTTTCATGGAATCGGCCCCAGGACCCTACTCGTGGGATTCCCGGGTGTGAGAAGGAATAGGACCCAACGTCGTGATATAACTGAAATATAGTTGAAAGCAACGTTAATTCATATTCGCTCACTCACTCGCTTTCCACGCTATCTCCGGAATGACAAATAATTGAGAGCTGACGCACCGCGACTTAAGTATTTTATCATATTGGAGTCATTTTGAGCCTATTTGCATAAAGCTCAAGCAGAGGATAATGGGTAAATCCAAAATGCCGACCATGTGTGGTACTGGAAAAGTAATGCTTTAGTCAATTTTCTTCAAATTTTCTGTTTTTCTGGGGGGGAAAGTGGACAAAATCTTTTTTATTTAACGTAAAATTATTCTTTACTAATTTATCATACGAATTTATTTTGCTAAGAAATCAGGCCAAAAATTTGTTAAAAAATGTCTTTTTCTAGTAGAGCTATGTGTAGGAAGATTCGGTCCCCTAGCTCATGGGGTAAGGAAACTATTTAGGGGGGCCTGGACAGGTCCCAAATCACCCAGGTAAGATAGGTTTAAGAGTTCAAGTAATGAGATCACTACAGTTGCTCCTTACTTATTTAAGAATGAAAATTTCACCCATAAAAACTGTTTCTATAAAGCTTCTGATGTGTTGATTCAGACCTTTCGTTCTGAACAACCTGCAGTTTGTACATCCAAATAATCCTCTGTGAATTTGGAACTTTTCAGGTGAAGATGATGTACACCTGATGCGATCAATTAAAGAGGATATCAGTGACCATCGGGGGCGGGAACTACGGAATTTCATCATGTATCCCGTCTTTGAGAACCTGGTACGAGATCGTATGGATAAACCTAAAGACCCGGCTCTGGACTGCTTAAAGGATATCAACGTGTTATTGGAGAGAGTCCTTGAGCATCTAATCGACCTGATTTTTGCAGGTTACCATGAGATTCGTGGAGAGGTCAAGGTAGGTCTTCCTGTTGTTCAGCATGTATTGAGATTCTGTCCTTGATTTTACAATAAAAAAACTGTACCCAACATACCTGAAACTATAGGTTTATTCGGTTTACAATCAGACAGAACAACAGTCCACACTAAAACAGAGGAAAATATGACCTCACAGGCCAATATTCTGATGCATCATAAGAACCAATACTGATTCCTGTCATTTCAGTGACTAGAATAAAATAGAAGCGGAATAGGACTTTCCCCTGTGAAGCACGCAGGTGATGTTAACTATATTATACAAAAGTGTCCTATGGGAGGAGTATAGTATCACAACACTACATATCAACATTCACAAGTGACACAAGCTACTAGAATTAAACGCAACATTGAAAGGGTAGGGATGCCGGCGTGATATGTCCCATGATTTACAATCAACAAAGCCCTACCCTCGCCACCACCTCCCCATCTCGCAGAGAAAATGCCCTGGACATTTCCTTAGCAAAAGTTTACCTTGTTATCCAGGTTTGTATAACTACATTTTCTGTAGCATTGCCTTGAAATCAATAGCAAGCGACAGTTTGATCTGAGCGAGATACAACTTACCCCGGAATAGAACGATGTGTTCACAGAAAAGTTACAAGGACAGTAAAATGTGTTTGCCAAGGCGATAATGACAGGATGGTCAACAGATGTAGAAATTGACATAAAATTGTCAGATAGAATACCAGTGAAAAATACTCCCATCCAGTGACACCTGTATCAAGTTAAGGACTTGAAAGGGTGGATCACGACTAGAAGTAGCTTAGAAGACTGTATGAATTGACCAGAAAGCCTTTTGGTTAAACTAATGCTCCAGCATCTTTCCAGCCTTCCATGAACGAATGTTTGGTGAAGGTCAGAGACACTATTTGCCCTGCTATATGTGGATGATGTCATCGTCATCGGTCCATCCTTTAAGCAACTATTTTGAAACATATTGAAGAGGCAGGCGTTCAGCTCCTATCACCAAAGTGTCACTTTTTCAGGAACAAGGTGTCTTAAAAATGTTTTAAAAGATGGCTATCAGGCTGACAGTGATAAAACCGAAAGAAAAGTCGCCCGAGACAGTGTGACATTCAAACAATGATGATTTAATGTCGGAGATAAATGTTGAAACAATGCTGAAAAGCGAATGAAAATTGGATTGGTTCAATAATGAGACAACGTGCGATGTGTATCAGCTATTTGTGATTGCATTTGAATCGTTGTCCCAATATCAATTTGTCTGACAGAAAGAAAGAAGTTTATAATGTTTTCATTTGTGTGTGTTTAATTTCAGTATCTGTCACAGACACAGAGATCTATCTGTGTGTACACATCATGGTATAAAATATGCATGAAATTCTGAAAATGAAATTGCGCAAGCGCATTTCAATATATCAATCTCTCCTTTGAAATGCATTCATTGTGTATAAATGTGGGGTGACAAAGCCCCAATACTGCTACTGGGACTACAATCTTTGGGGAGCAGTTTGAATGCCAAATCTCAGATTATAAAACAACAAATACAAGATTCAGATGGAGTATGATTTATTAAAAATTCTGATTTGATAATTATTCACATTCAGTTTAATTTTGCTTTTAGATTATATTTACAGATTTTCATTCTATCAGATCATAAGAAATGTACTTTCCGGTTGTGAAAGGCAGCAAAATCATGTTAGGCAGGTATGATGAACTGCAACACGCAGAATAAAGCTTGGCTCTCTTACACACGATCAAAGAAACGGGACAATTGAAAATATATCTATAATTTGCTGACTAATTCACACATTAAATTAAAACTGTCAACTCCCGTTGCCTCGGTCCCGCAGTAACCACGCAATTGCCTCGGTCCCGCAGCAGCCTGTGTCCCTGTGGTGTCCCGGAAGCGCCTGCTGTGGTTGGTCCAAAACATACGATATTAGTCTTACCGTTTCATTTTCCTCCTACCCCAGCTGGGAAGGCCGAGCCTACACTCAAATGAGCAAACGAGAATTATTGTGTTTAGGAATTTCTTGGAATAAATTGTCTTTCATACAATTCTGGTGTTGTGTTATATAAACACACGGTAAATTAAATGTTCTTCTCTCTTTTTCATATACTGTTGAAAATCTTAGTTTTGGGATGAAGGAGTTGAAGGATTCATCATGAATCTAACATGAAGTCTCCGAGAATAAAAGTCTGGCAGGGGGCTCATTATTGCTGTTGCACATTATTTAATCCATGAAATAAAAATCTGGGAAGATATAATGTAATAATCTTAATCAGTCACATTCGATTATAGTTTCTTTCTGATAATCCTTTCCTTCCCAGACTCGTGTAGCTCATATGCAAGCGGAGGCTCTGGAAATCTGTGAAGATGAAATAGAGAAACTATTCAATATGGAGAACCTGATCTACAGCCAGGATACAACTTATATGAAGGAAATAGGTAATATTCTTATCAATTACACATATTCATGTGTATTATTAGTACATTGCACCTTCCGAACTCAAGCAAATTCTGCCCGGATGATAAAAGACGGTCCCCTACAATTTTTAAAACAAGCTAATGGTGTGGTATTGTGGAGGAAATCAGATAAGTTTTTGTGACACTTATCGATATTGTTGTTCATTTCATTTATTCTGCACATTAATATGCATTTTTTAGAATGGAAGTAGTTAACACATTTTGATGTGTGATTATGGATAACACACGCACACGATATGTACTAGCTGTGGTTGAGTGGTCTTTATAAGTCTCTGGGTTTACTACTGACCTGAAGTCTCAATGTAAATAAACAAGGTGAATACAGGCTTTCTGGTAAACTTTTGTTGGACACCACCAACATGTTTTAGTCATGGCAATAGGCATATTCTTCATCCATGCACTGTGTTATTCTCTATAATGTAGAACGCATAGAGAAAAGGCGCGCCCAGAAGAAGGCGGCCGAAGAGGAAACGAGGAAGAAGTTGCCCTATGACAGTATCCTAGGTGAACGAGAAATTGATCCA
>JAVTVY010012466.1:0-54722 GCA_036873755.1 Hanleya hanleyi
TCAACCAACCACCATGCCATGCTAGGGTCGAGCCCCCGGAAATTGTCTTCCTGCCATCCCATAATAGCAGTGCTCAAAATGGTATTCGTTTCGACAACTTTGACAAAGTTTACTGATGAGGAAAACCACAATTTTCACGTTCGTAGACTACTCCAAGTCTTCTCCAAGAATTTAAGGTAAATTTTACACACAACAACTCTGTAGAAATAACGAACAGCGGCTATAGTCTCCACTACCCACGTGAAATTGCTACAGGGATAGATGTATAATACGCCCGACAAATATATTTTTAGCCCACCATCACCAGATGGTGGGCTGTTCAAATCGCTTTTTGTCCGTGGTCCGTCGTCCGTCCGTCCGTCGTCCGTCGTCCGTCCGTCGTCCGTCCGTAAACTATTCTTGTTATCGCGATTTCTCAGGAACTACTGCATGAATCCTTCTCAAATTTGGTACACAGGTTCCCCTTGGGGTCTAGTTGTGCAAGATACATTTTCTGGTCCGATTCCAAAATCCAATATGGCCACAAGGCGGCCATCTTGGATTTCCCCATGAAACCTTGTTATCGCGATTTCTCAGGAACTACTGCATGGATCTTTCTCAAATTTGATACACAGGTTCCTCTTGGGGTCTAGTTGTGCAAGATACCTTTTCTGGTCCGATTCGAAAACCCGATATGGCCACCAGGCAGCCATCTTAGATTTCCCCATGAACCTTTATCGTGATTTCTCAGGAACTGCTGCATGGATCTTTCTCAAATTTGGTACACAGGTTTCCCTTGGGATCTAGTTGTGCAAGATACCTTTTCTGGTCCGATTCGAAAATCCAATATGGCCACCAGGCAGCCATCTTAGATTTCCCCCATGAACCTTTTTTATCGTGATTTCTCAGGAAGTACTGCATGGATCTTTCTCAAATTTGGTACACACGTTCCCCTTGGGGTCTAGTTGTGCAAGATACCTTTTCTGGTCTGATTCGAAAACCCGATATGGCCACCAGACAGCCATCTTGGATTTCCCCATGAACCTTTATCGTGATTTCTCAGGAACTGCTGCATGGATCTTTCTCAAATTTGGTACACAGGTTTCCCTTGGGATCTAGTTGTGCAAGATACCTTTTTTGGTCCGATTCGAAAATCCAATATGGCCACCAGGCAGCCATCTTTGATTTCCCCATGAAACATTGATTTCGCGATTTCTCAGGAAATTTTCTATGGATCTTTCTCAAATTTGGTACACCGGTTCCCCATGGGGTCCTAGTTGTGCATGATACCTTTTTTGGCCCGATTCGCAAATCCAACATGGCCACCAGGCGTACTTCCATTTTGAATTTTCCCATTTGTTATCGTGAATTCTCAGGAACTGCTGCATGGATCTTTGTCAAATTTGGTACACAGGTTCCCCTTGTGGTCTACTTGTGCAACATACCTTACCTGGGCCGATTCCAAAATCCAATATGGCCACCAGGGGCCATCTTGGATTTCCCCATGAAACTTTGTTATTGCGATTTCTCAGGAACTACCTCATGGATCTTTCTCAAATTTGGTACACTGGTTCCCCTTGTTGTCTAGTTGTGCAAGATACCTTTTCTGGTCCGATTCGAAAATCCAGTATGGCCTCCAGGCGGCCATCTTGGATTTCCCCATGAAACTTTTTCTTTTTTTCTCCAGAAGTACTGCGTGGATCTTTCTCAAATTTGGTAGACAAGATCCCCATGGGGTCTAGTTGTGCAAGATACCTTTTTTGGTCCGATGCGAAAATCCAATATGGCCACCAGGCAGCCATCTTTGATTTCCCCATGAACATTTGTTATCGTGATTTCTCAGGAAGTACTCTATGGATCTTTCTCAAATTTGGTACACCGGTTCCCCATGGGGTCTAGTTGTGCATGATACCTTTTTGGCCCGATTCGCAAATCCAACATGGCCACCAGGCGGCCATTTTGAATTTTCCCATGATATTTTGTTATCGTGAATTCTCAGGAACTGCTGCATGGATCTTTGTCAAATTTGGTACACAGGTTCCCCTTGTGGTCTACTTGTGCAACATACCTTACCTGGGCCGATTCCAAAATCCAATATGGCCACCAGGGGCCATCTTGGATTTCCCCATGAAACTTTGTTATTGCGATTTCTCAGGAACTACCTCATGGATCTTTCTCAAATTTGGTACACTGGTTCCCCTTGTTGTCTAGTTGTGCAAGATACATATTCTGGTCCGATTCGAAAGTGCAGTATGGCCACCAGGCGGCCATCTTGGATTTCCCCATGAAACTTTTTCATTTTTTCTCCAGAAGTACTGCGTGGATCTTTCTCAAATTTGGTACACAAGTTCCCCTTGTGGTCTAGTTGTGCAAGATACCATTTTCGGTCCGATTCAAAAATGTAATATGGCCACCAGGTGGCCATTATGGATTTCCCCATGAAATTTTTGTTATCGTGATTTCTCAGGAAGTACTGCATGGATATTTCTCCAATTTGGTACACAGGTTCCCCTTGTGGTTCAGTTGCGCAAGATACCTTTTTTGGTCCGATTCGAATATCCAATATGGCCACCAGGTGGCCAACTTGAATTTCCCCTTGAAACATTGTTATCGTGAATTCTCAGGAAATACTTCATGGATCTTTCTGAAATTTGGTACAGAGGTCTCACATGGGGCCTAGTTGTGCAAGATGACTGTTTTGTTTACGCTTCAAATTAAGACGGTATTTCAGAGTTGTGATGCTGCATCACAAGAGTAGGAGGATCAAACGGTGGGGTATATTCTATATATTGACTATAGAAAATATCCATACCTTCACCTTCTATATCAAGGAGTTCAAATGATTCCGAATTAAAATGTATTTCTTCAAATTTTAAATCAGTTCACTTTAGTCCATGCCATTGCAAGTGAACTGCCCCACCGTTTCGTCTACCGACGGATCGGCTATACGAAGGGACGTCACTCTTGTGACAAAACGTCACAACTCGACAACTGTAGACTACTGCGTGTTTCGATCCAAGAGAGATAATCAGGATTCAGACACTTTCAAAGTTTCAACATTACTGCACTGACCGGATCCCTTCAGTATTAAGTTTTGTATCATCTGGGCTAGTTTGAGATAACTCAAACTAGCCCAGTAAACAGAATAGAAATAGCATTCATTCCTCATTATAAAATCTTAAGTATGTTCATAGCTCATGCGAAAGTGTCAAAGAGATTTGTCTTCGCTTCCAGTACCCAATGATGACACGTGCGGAAAAAAAATACTACAAAACGAAGATGAAGGATCCTCTGGACATTCACTTTCAGACTAACTTTGCTCATTTCACTTGTACTATAACAACCGACATCAAGTACAGTTTCTAGAAATCTTGAAACTCCTGAAACTTAGAAAGATAATATCTTGGTGTTTTCCAGTGTCCCTTTTTCGATCTTTTTCGCTCAAATTCGAAATTATGCAAACAAAATTACAAATCAATCGTTTGTTCTTAGTAACAATAGACAAAAAGATCCTCTTGTCATTAGCTTACAATTATCGGACAATGGTGGGCGCCAAGATCCTTCAGGATCTCTCGTTAACTATGGCCTCATACGCGCATTAATCTGCCAAACGTATGATATGATCATAAATAACACAAAACATCAAAATAAAGTTCAAAACAAGCCACCGACAGAATTTAAATTAGTACTTGGACCATTTAGTTGAAAACAACTTGAAAGAAACTTGAACGAATTGATTACATTCTTCAGCTGATGTTGGACAGGGGAGTACTTCGGACGACCCTACTGGGCAGCTTAGGCCAAATTCAAGAAGACTTTATGAGGGATCTCTGCATAGATCCCGATCCCTAACGGGGTCTGCATCTGCATAGATCCCTAAACAACTTTCAGTCCTTTGTCTGTCTGACAATAATAAACTTCATAAACAGATGAAATGCCAATAAACTGTGCTAAAAACATTTACTGTCTATAGTGCCATCCAATGATGAGCAATATCACAAACCTACATGATGAAGCAAAATCCTCAGATGTGGCCTGGGGAATGTAGATATTGGACTCAAGTCATGAGAATTTCATATCTTGGCTCACAAAAGATGTAAATTATCGATGCTACGATCATGTTCAGCAAAATAGAATTACTTTTCTCTGATTAAGAAGCAAATTTCCATTTTTGTGAAAACAAAATCTTATTTTGAAATGCAAAAATGACTCTCCATGATTCGCCAACACCACCAAAATCTTGTCAGTTCTTTGCCTATCTGGCAAGATCATTATACCCAAATTACATGGAAATCAAACACGTTGTTCAGAAGATATGATGTCACACATGTTTACCTGCATTCATGTCTGTAGCGCCACCTAGTGACGACCAAATGTCACGAAAAACAAGCGGGTGAGATCTAAAGCACTAGGGAGATGGCACATAAGAGTTCAATGGAAAAAACTGTAATCATGATAATGGTTATAGAGGTTTTGTCGTTAAGTCAGATAAACGAGATTTTTCATTTGAATGGCAATTTGGTTCGCACCGAAAGGGAATTATCATGTCGGCAATCCTATATTTATGTTTGGCAACCTAGAATAGAACAGTTTTTTGAATATTTCTCCAAACGAATTGGCAAATTTTCATTTCACGAAAAACCTTCTTTTTTTTGCGACGCAAAAAACTTGCCATTATAGCTATGCCAGCTATACCAAAGCCGTTTCAGCACATTGACCATCCTTCAAGACCATTGTAATAAAATTTCAAAGAAATCAGACAAGCTGTTCAGACGAAATCCTCAGAGAAAGGTTTACCTACATGTATGCTCTGACTACAACGCCACATAGTGGTGAGCAGCGGGTATCGAAACACAACCAGACCAATTCCCCAGGCCTAAGGAGATAGCACACAAAGTCTGACCCGAAAATATTTAACGGTTTCAGAGATATTCACGTTTAAAGTCGCGGCGGCGGATCCGGCGGAGCCGTTTCTCATGAAAACATAAGAGCATCCACTTTGTGGAAATGCTCTAAATATACTATGATTTCATGTTATGGTAATCGTTACAGACGCTGTATACTTATGGTCAGACAAGCTCTTTGGTAGCCCTACTGCCGTTCCTAAGCTCTTATTGCTTCAAGGGTCATATATCAAATTGTGTTTTACACATATATTTGGGGAAATGCCCTGCCCGTGTTTCACACGAGCTTTCATTTTGTATCGGTTCGAAATGAATCTCTTTCCAGTTCACATAATCCATTGAAAACCATCAATCCTATTATTTTTAACTCTCATATTATACTATTATCAATGTACTCTATGTGGGATATACCATGAGGAATTCCCCGGGATCTAGTTTACGACATTTATACAGGCAAACTGTTACTGAATGTAGCATTTTAGTAACTGAACAGTAAAACGACCATTACTGAGCATTTACTACATGGAAGAAACCGGCCACGGTTACATTCAGCAACTGAACAGTACTGGGCATGTTATATATATCCCGTTCAATCATGTTCTGTTCAAATGGATTCTTACATGTTATCATTTGGTAATATTCAATATCTGCTCAGTAACAGTGTTTCTTTATTGATAACTCGGTGTTACTGTTTAGTAACAAGTCACTATCTTCTCATCAGTTGTTGCTCAATCACAGAGCGAAATTGAAAGTGACCTAAAACTTCAATATTTCAGAACAGTCGTTTGCCGTGGTATACATTGGTTTACCATAACTCAATTCACTGTTAATGTTCATCCAATCGAGATAAACCGAGATGGTATATCAGGGAAATACTATCTAGATGGGTAAAATGAATAATTCCTGCGAACTGTTTGGCGATATTCTACAATATCCCATCAATAGCCAATCACGAGAAATTTTGCCTTTTCAATTTGACATTGATTGTGGTTTAGTTAACGGATACGGGCAACCTTCTAGGGGTTAGTCTTTTGATATTTTCTACTGCCTGACAAAACCAGACCAAACTCTTTCTTGTTTTCGTCTACCACGCACTATGTCTAGAGATGATGGCGTATTTGGATACGGTTTCTCCATAGTATTCGCTGTATTGTTCTGCGTGCTCCTAAGTGTAATTACAAGGCACGTCATTTTAAAGTTGTTTCATCCACCTTGTCACCTAAATAGCTAAAAGATGTGGTTTAAATTCACACAGGATCAATATAGGCCTGATATAAGACATAGCATTCCGTTGAATTTTATCTGAGTTAACTGAAATTGCTGTTCGTTCCACATCGTATTCCACGCCTGCAGGGCTTCGTGTAAATGTGGATATATGTTTTGCAATGTCCACTTTCCCCCTCTCATTCATACATTCAAATTGCCGCATTTTGGCAATTCTTCAAGCTGAGATTTCGTCCCAGGAGGTCAGAAAGTACGGTGGCCCGTAGGGGACATTCATGGTTTTACCTTTTAGGTGTTTTTCTTCGATTTTTAAGTGTTTCCCTTCGACTTTTCCGTCTTTTCTTTCGACTTTTTCGCGTTTTCTTTCGACTTTTCAGAGTTCTTGTTCGAATTACCCTGTGTTTTCTTTCGAAAACATCGCGAAATTTCTCTCTTCTGGTCATCAAAAAAATTGTGAAATACTTTCCACCGCGGTGGCTAATACTTTCCACCGCGGTGGGAAATACTTTCCACCGCAGTTAGACATACTTTGTACCGCGGTGGGAAATACATTCGTGTTTTCTGACTTTCCTGTGTTTTCTCTCAACATTTCGTGAAATTTCGCAATCCTCTCCGACGGAAAACGTGGGGGAAAAGATCCCACCTCGGTGTAAAAGTTTCCACCGCGGTGTAAAAGTTTCCACCGCGGTGTAAAAGTTTTAAGCGCGGTGAAAAGTTTCAACCGCGCTGAAAAAGTTTCCACCGCGGTGGAAAAGTTTCACGGCGGTGAAAAAGTTTTCACCGCGGTGTAAAAGTTTTCACCGCGGTGTAAAAGTTTTAACCGCGGGGTAAAAGTTTTAACCGCGGTGAAACAGTTTCCACCGCGGTGTAAAAGTTTTAACCGCGGTGAAAATTTTGTATGCGCGGTGAAAAAAGTTTCCACCGCGGTGAAAAAGTTTTAACCGCGGTGTAAAAGTTTTCACCGCGGTTGAAACTTTAAGTTTCCACCGCGGTTTCCACCGGTTTCCACCGCGGTGTAAAAGTTTTAACCGCGGTGTAAAAGTTTTAACCGCGGTGAAAACACCGCGGTGGAACTTTTACAACGCGGTGAAAACTTTTACACCGCGGTGGAAACTTTTTCACCGCGGTGGAAACTTTTTCATTTAGTTTTCACCGCGGTTAAAACTTGTACACCGCGGTTAAAACCTTTACACCGCGGTGGAAACTTTTACACCGCGGTTAAAACTTTTTCACCGCGGATAAAACTTTTACACCGCGGTTAAAACATTTTCACCGCGGTTAAAACTTTTTCACCGCGGTTAAAACTTTTTCACCGCGGTGGAAACTTTTTCACCGCGGTGGAAACTTTTTCACCGCGGTTAAAACTTTTTCACGGCGGATAAAACTTTTACACCGCGGTTAAAACTTGTTCACCGCGGTTAACACTTTTTCACTGCGGTTAAAACTTTTACACCGCGGTGGAAACTTTTACACCGCGGTTAAACTTTTACACCGCGGTTAAAACTTTTTCACCGCGGTTAAAACTTTTTCACCACGGTGGAAACTTTTTCACCGCGGTGGAAACTTTTTCACCGCGGTTAAAACTTTTACACCGCGGTGGAAACTTTTACACCGTGGTTAAAACTTTTTCACCGCCTTGGAAACTTTTACACCGCGGTGAAAACTTTTTCACCGCGGTGAAAAAGTATTTCCCAATGCGGTGGAAAGCATTTTTCACCGCGGTGATAAGTATTTCTCACCGCGATGGAAAGTATTTCCCACCGCGTTGGAAAGTATTTCACAAGTTTTTTCATGAGCAGAAGAGAGAAATTTCGCGATGTTTTCGAAAGAAAACACAGGATAATTCGAACAAGAACTCTGAAAAGTCGAAGGAAAACACGAAAAAGTCGAAAGAAAACACGGAAAAGTCGAAGGAAAACACTTAAAAGTCGAAGAAAAACACCTAAAAGGTAAAAACATGAATGTCTCCTACGGGTCACCGTAAGAAAGGACACATACATGTTGAATATCCGAACCATGATGCATACCGTATACACATATTTTATACTTCAATCTATATGCTTCCATTCATGCCCAGGTGGAACCGATCTGCACGTCTCTTCCATATAGTGAGGTGGCTTAGTGAAATTATATTTACCTAAGTGACAAAAGCATGATTTTTTCACCAGAGGATCCCCTAGGGTCACTCTCTTGAAAAATCTGCGGCTGCAAAAAAAAATCACAAGTGTGACGTCACAGTGACGTCTTTTTGACGTTTATACTTTAAATGTAGGCTAAAATACAGAATATCGTCAAAGTAAGGTTCTTGAAATAAACCACCACGATTTTTCTAACTGTAACAAGCTGTGTAATCAGCAGATGTAATTATGAGTTCAAAATATATCATTTTTCAGACTATATGGTGAAAAAGAGGAAACGAGTAGTATAGAAAGCAGCAATTTTGAGGGTGCGTGGGGTGTGTTTGAGGGACCATCCGTGGTCCGAATGCGTAGTGTTAGGTGTCAAAGTGAAGCTCTGGTGATGTAAACCACGACTTGAGGGATGTCCATGTCATATGTGACGTCATTGCTGACGTCAGCAGTAGTAGTACCCAAAGTGGGTATTTTGGGTGGTGCGAAGGAAGGTGTTTGAGATAGAGATGGACCATCCATGGTTCGAATGTATCGTGCGAGATGACAAAGTGAAGCTCTCGTGGTGTAGACTACGACTTGAGGGATGTCCATGTCATGATGTCATTGTTGACGTCATTAGTAGGTGTAGTACCCAAAGTGGGTCTAATGGGGGTGCGAAGGAAAGTGTTTGGGGTACAGATGGGCCATCCGTGGACCGAATGCGTCGTGTGAGGTCTTGGAGCAACGACCGCCAATGCCAAGCTTAACGCTTCAACGCCCTGGTGAAATAGCTCAGAAGCTCTGATTTTCTAGATATTTTATGGAATTGTCACTAATTCATCAAAATGCAGTGACGCTCATCAGCGCCCGTTGTTACGGCTTAACGCCCTATCCGTATGCCTTAACGCCCGTCTCAACGCCTTAACACCCGTCGCAACGCCTTAACACCTTATCCTAACGACCTAACGTGCATATATCAGTCAATCGGCAGGCTGGGGAAGTAACCAATCAGTGCAGCCATAAGGGCATTCACGGCGTACACACCGTGACATGTAAAAGCATGTAACAAAATGTAGCACTATATATGACTCTTTGTTCATCATAATCAACGTTGGTCAGGATGGCCGAGTGGTCTAAGGCGCCAGTCTACATATTTGGGACGTGGGTTCGAATCCCACTTCTGACACACACCTGTTTCGTTATTCTTCGTCATGTTGCAAAACCATTGTACAAATATAGCACAATATATGAATCATTATGACCACGATAACCACCTTTGGTCAGGATGGCCGAGTGGTCTAAGGTGCCAGTCTCAAGATCTATGAAATTGTCTTAACCGGGGTATGGGTATACTGGTCTGCAGATGCGGGCGTGGGTTCGAATCCCACTCCTGACTCGCACCATTTACTGGTCACACGGAGTCATAGAAAGGAGAATGTTGTTGAGATAGTGTAGTCTCTCAATTTCGGGTAAATAAAAGTCAACGAAATTAACCCAGTTTAGTGTTACAGAAATCAGAAACTATCAGGGTTAATTTTTCGGGGAATTTTCTGGGAAACCCCTGTTCTATTTATAGATCACTTGGGAGTAGTAGAGAAAGGGGAGGTTCGGGGGTGCAAACAAGCACGTTTGGAGAGGTGGCCATGTTCACTCCTAGCTACCTGGTAGAGTTACCTCAGCGTATCCCGAAGTGACGTCACAGAGGTCATATGCAAATTTTTAGGTCAACTTGGGGTCGCGGTGGACCAACGCCTCAATACCTATGTTAATGACTTAACGCTTTATCTTCACGCCATAACGCCCTAGCAAAACGCCCTGATGCCATGAGGTAGAAAGATGAGAGAACAACAAGAATGACAGGTCAATCATGTTATTAATCCCTCCAGTACATCACACCCACGCTGGGGGAGCCGCGTTGGGTATGTTTAAAATTCAAGTAGGCTCTTATCCAATTAGAAATCGTCATTTGCGAAAGTTTAATCTTCGGTCATAATCGCTTTTGGCCTAAGCGTCGTCAGGCAGGCAAGGATACTGTAACGGCAGCATGTCCTGAAACACTTGTTTGCACATTTGGGGCGTAGAAAATAGGGTGGTCATTCTTGAGGTGCACAGGGATATATTTGAGAGACTGAGGTTCTATATCTCATCCAAAGATGAAGTGTAGGGTGTAATCTTGAAGCTCTCGTGGTGTAGACCACGACTTGAGTGATTCCCATGTCATCTGCGACGTCATCAGTACGAGTGGTGGCGAAATTTTGATTAGTCGACCAATACATATGGCCTGATAATCCCTATATGTACAGACACAACCACCACCACACACCACCACCACCAAGCGTTGACGCCCGTCATCGCTCGGTGGTGGTGGTAGCTCCCCTAGGGCAGAGCTCTTGGATCGGAGCGCTCGGGGCTGTTGGAGTCTGAGCTTGGAGCTCTTGGAGGGCAGAGCTCAGAAGTGACGTCATCGTAGGCATGCGCACGCGAAATGGCTCCCCTCTAATTATTTTTCTTACCTCTTGAGCTAGAGGGCTGAAACTTACCACACTATACCCTTGGGTCAACCTCTACCAGAAAATATGAACAAAATCGAAGATGGCCGCTTTGATTACGTCACAGTGACGTCATTTTCAAAAGCGGCATTTTTTTGGTCGATTTTTCAGTCAGATTTTCTGAATTTTTTATTTATGCAATTTCTCCTAAATATCTGCATGATAAATTAGTAAATATTAATGAGATGTGAAATAAAATAGGTTTTGCCCGCTTTTCGTCGAGAAAAAGCAGAAATTTTGAAGAAATATGAAAACACATCCCTTTTCTGGGACTCCACCTGGCCGCCATCTTGAATTTTCCCATGATCCTCTGCTCCGGGGGTTATGCAAATATGCTCAAAATGATCCCAATATAATAAACTATAAAGTCACTGAGTTTCAGCTGTCCATTTTTGTCGTTCCGGAGATAGCGCCAGGCCAGGTAGGGTCAAGTCAACACATTTTAATCCCTTCCCCCCCCCTTTCCAAATTACAACATAAAACCCATCCCATGCAGAGTTCAGCTTGCAGCCGCAGATTTTCTGGGTCCTGGAACGATCACAAATCAGCATGCAAAAGATAATGCTTTTGTCACAAATGTAAATAACTTTCGATTATTGTACGGTAAGCCACTCGACTAATAAGGTTATATCTAAGTTCATATCTGCTTGGTCAAGAACGTGTACTTTTAAGTAATAGCTAGTTACATGAACTTAGATACCTAATGAACCGCGCACACCTAGGTCAAAAACGCATGTAATTATAACGCATGTAAGGGCACGCTGACACAGACAATCTCGTCAAATGCTTACATCTCACTCGAATCTGGGAAGGATAATAGAAATACTTACATAATTTAGGCAGTGTACGATTGGCAAACGGCTTGGAACAACTATCTATCAACGGGATCTCCTCATTCTCACGGCTTAATATGTTGACAGTTGGTGATATCTCTCCTATTGTGGCATAGGTGGGTTAAACCAGGAATATACGGGACATACAATACAAACAAGTCTTTCTGCTGCATGAATTCGTACACGCGAAAATGTATGCCTTGACCTGAATAATTATATTCAGCTGTAAACAGCTCGAGGGTGAAGGAAATGAGGTCAGTCACACAATGTGCCTGTCTGGTAATATATCTGTAAGGGATCATTATCTCAATTTCGATACATGTAGACTGTGAAATTTTACATGATAACTGCGAAGAGGGAGCTAGATGTGGAAGTCAAAACGTCAACATATTTATCACGCTATCCACATGATAGCCTAGATCTGTCAGATATGGGTGTTTTGGACTATGTTAGTTATAGCTGACAGAGCCATATGGAATACTAATCCTACTTGTCCTCCTTCTCATTGCCACTTTGTTATTTAGTTATTTTTTTTACAAAATTTAGGGATTTCTCTAAAATTTCGTCAGGTTGACTATGGAGTATGGAGATTTTGTGCACCAAAATTTCGTGGCCTATTAACCCTATCTGGTGTGGGCGATTTGGGGTGTACCGCAGCCTGGGGGGCGGAAAGTGCCCCCCTATTTATTTTTGCTATCGCTAAGGCTAGAGGGCTGAGACTTACCACACTATATCTTTGGGTCAAGCTCTACTAGAAAATGTAAAAAATAATCCAAGATGGCCGCCATAATGACGTCACTGTGACGCAAAAACTGCATGAAAAATTAGTAAATAATAATCTGATATGAAATAAAATAAGTTTTACCCAATTTTCCGTAAAGAAAAGCAAAAATTTTGAAGGAATTTGACGAAAACATCACTTTTTCTGGTACCCCACATGGCCGCCATTTTGAATTTACGCATGATCCTCTACTCGGGGGATCATGCAAATAGGCTCAAAATGAATATGATAACCCATAACGTCACGAAGTTTCAGGTCTCCAGTTCTTGGCGTTCCGGAGATATCGTAGAAAGTTTGGTAGAGGGGCACTTTGCCCCCTCCCCCTTCCCCCAGGCCTGGTAGGGTTAATGGGGAAGGGGGAGGGGAATAAATCAGGGGGTGTTTTTTGGTGATGCTAAGGCATATGGTTTCAGTAAAATGCATAGAATCGCGTTGAATCAACATGCTGAATTTTTGCGTATTTTTTTAAGAAATATGGCGAAAACATCACTTTTCTGGTACTCCCACATGGCCGCCATTCGAATTTATCCATGATCCTCTGCTCGGAGGGTCATGCAAGTAGGCTCAAAATGAACCTAATATGTTAATCTAAAAGTCATGGATTTTTAGCTCTCAATTTTTTGTCGTTCCGGAGATATGAGCAACCCCGCCCCCCGGCCAGGTAGGGTTACGGTTAATAGCCTGACTGAAAATCGACAATTCATCAAAAATCGCTCTTTTGGGGTGAGTGCTGGTCAGAAATTAAAACAGATGTCAATGACCACGGTCTCTGTGACCCAACATTCAGGATATCATTAAAACTCGATTGCTTGAGGGAGTGAATACATTAGTGCGAGAAGATATAGCCACAGATGCCTGGCCTGTGGTAGATCTTTACGTATATTTTCAATAAATTATGAAAATTATTTTTATATTTTTTTTTTTTCAAATCGATGTTTTTATTTTTCCTAATTTTTGTCTCTCCCACCTTTGACTCAAATAAAGTCATTCCCTTGGATGTCAATGTCTCTATGATATAGAAATTGTCTCTTTCTCTATGTCACTTTCAGGGTATAGTAGAAAATTAGAAACTGTAGTAACTCGGCTTGGCATCGCAGGGAATAACTTAGAAAGATATAAAAGGAATAAAAAAAAACATTGATTAGAAAAAAATATATATTAGTAATTTTCATAATCTATTGAAAATAGACGTTGATATCTACCAACCAATATCCCACAGGCCAGGCAACTGTGGAAATACCAGATATCAAATTGATGTCAATAGGTCGAAAGTCAACATCACAGTAACCCCCGCATCGGGATATTTTTGAAACCCCGGTTCGGAGATGTGAATTGTCCACAAATTTCAAAAATATCTCAAGCTTATGGAAAATAATAAACCTTGAAATTGAGTTTGAAAGTCGCCACTGTGGACGTTGAAAATTTCAATGTGTACATGTAAGTCGATGCATCACGAGAGACGCTGTGTAGGGTAGCTTTGACTATTGATAATACTCTGGAGGTAGGGTCGGATGAGTAGATTTAAGAAAAAATTACTTTGTAAATTGTACATGTACCCGCTTGTACACTAGCATCACGTATACCTGTATTTCAATAGCTGAAGAAGCCCTATAGATGGCACATTTTCTTACCTTTCTCTACAGCTGGTTTTATTTCTCAACTTCTTCTCTAGTTCTCTCTCAAATTTCAGTGGGATAGATATGGGATCGAGCAAACGCCACGCACCAAATTAAAGTCAATAGGTCAAATGTCAAAGTCGCTGGGACTTAAATATCAGAAAATATTTCAAAATCTCATTTGTTTTTGTGAGTGAATAGGAGGAAAGACGACATGCCACAAAGCAATATTGAGGACCAAGGTCACGGCCAGTTTGGTAGAAGAATATCAGGAAATCAAGTGATTTTGTTGTATATCACGCTCCTTTGTCATATAGCCACTCCGCACATAAATAATATTTATCCTATTTTCTTGAATCAAATTGTTTTCAATAATCAGCACATACATTGTGCGCTTTTTCATACCATTGTGAAACTTTGCACATTCACACTACTTCCGTAACTGAACATTCTCTGAAAAAGTGTACCTTGATGGCCCATGCAGTCACATATTCACTGATCCAATAAGCTCATACGCCCGTAGAGGGGAATTGGCTTAAGAAAAAGATATATATTTGCCCAGTTGAAGTGCCAAAACGACATAGAATGTTAATCGGTCCTTAAAGATATCACACAGTGATCAACAAGATGGCATATATTGATCTGTTGAATTAACGAGCAAAAATGAGAGAAAACTGCATCAATCCGATCTTCTCATCAACGCATTTTGCCCACTAGTTTCTTAAATAATATAACTAAGTACATGAAAATCATCCCGCGTTTGCTATGATATGCATGGAGTAAGTCGGCATACAGTATGCGACATTTGACACTTTACTTTCGACTATTTTACTGAAAGCCTTACCCTCTACCCCATTATTTCCTGATATTAATAATATGGAATATCAAATTTAAACTGAAGATATTTCTCATTTCACATAATAGTTCAAAACGTTCAGAAAGTACCATTGCAATGATTGAAAGTCGTATCCATTAACCGGTAATGAATACCAGTTAATCTGTTTGAGGGAGAACGATGAAAGGGAGCGGGGAGCACTTTTGTTGAACTGGATTTCGACTATTGATTAAACTTCCATCAACGCTAAAAGTAAGAGCATTTACAACAGATTTCTGTTATCTTTGAGATAGGGCATCATGGATGAATTTAAAAATCTCTCCCATGGCGGTGTATTAGTAAACTTTTGTTTGGAGAAGTTTCCGTTTCGCAGGATTAGACATGCATGTGCTGTCTCGGAAATTGAAATATGCTACCTCCAATTATAGTAAATTTTCGGTTTTTTGACCAGGACCAGAAAGTGCCCACACTTCGACTAAATTGCAATGGTCATTTGCATGAGGAGGATTTGTGATTTATCAAAATGTTCTTTATTTTTTTTATTTTTTTTATTTTTGCAACAAAAATAAGATCTGTTAGACCAAAATTATGTTTTTAAACAAAATATAAAGACATGTGAACCTGGACTGGTCTTGGTTTGAAGTGTCATTTCTTTTTTACAAGAAAAAATC
The DNA here is from genome assembly GCA_036873755.1 of Hanleya hanleyi. Lineage (NCBI taxonomy): Eukaryota > Metazoa > Mollusca > Polyplacophora > Lepidopleurida > Hanleyidae > Hanleya > Hanleya hanleyi. Next base: position 15,504 of record JAVTVY010012466.1, read on the forward strand.
CTCCCCACAAATACCGCAATAGGCCAGGGAACACCTTTTAATCGGCCACAAATTCATTTTCACGCATTGTCGCATTGTTTTGGAAATTCGTTTTCCAATATGTAAATTTCAAGAAAAATCCGATAAAAGTGTCTATGTTACCGTCACATACAAGGGAATATTTCATATGAAACGTCGCACTTTCTTCAAAGTTGCCCTTCGCTATGACGTCATCAGAAAAATCCTTGATATTTGATTTTGTCCATGTTTTCACCTTTGTGTCTTTCGATATTCAGTTTTCATCCAACAATACGTCATCTAATGAACCAAAGTCCTGTGTAAATTTTTCTTTTATTTCATTTTATTCACCAACTCATATAAAAGCAACAGGCACATTGTAATGGCATTGATAAAGGGTAGTAGACTGTGCGTGAAGGCCGAACAAATGTGTTACAGAATCGGCGGGATTAAAACCCCAGGGGGCTTGTTCTATCCCAAATAATAGAATTTTTTAATAAACCCTCGCTTTGAACTTTTATAGGAATTCTGCTATTGTTACAAAAGATTCGCGAGAGATGACTCAGTATATAAACCGGTGAATATTATACACTACACTCCACGTTCGGTCAATATAAAAGGTGGACAAAGATATGTCGAATAGATTAAAACAAATCGATTACTAACCTCGCAACAAATAGGTTTTCAATTATGATTTAAAGAGAGACATATAAGTTATTTTTTTCAGATCGGATGGTAATTTGTTCCACAGCCTCGGACCTTTGACCTTAGCACTATAGAAGCCGAGATCTGAAGAGTAGAATGGCCAGTATAAATTAATTCTGGAATGTCTGGAGGCATACTGATGGACACTAGATATGCTCGTAAAGAGGGGCTGAATACTAATAGGAAGTGATGCAACATGGTGAATGAATTTGTGGACGAGTTGCAATAATAGGTAATCATTAAGTTGTAAAAGGGTCAAAAGTTTCAGATTATTAAATAATGGTTCCGTATGTTCAAGCCTGCCTGATAAGGTTATTATTCGAATTGCACGCTTTTGAAGAGTTATTGGTTTTGTAGGTATTGCCCCATACAAGATTACAATAGCACAAATATGGATAAATAAGCGAATAATATAAAATATACAATGTTTTCTTGTTTACGCAAAGTTTCAGGTATCTCTGAAGCAAGTTGTTTGATCAGAAAAGTGTTTAAAATGATAATTTGAACCAAACAGTGGAAATTAGTTTTATCGCCGCCACGCATCACCACCGTTCTTCTTTGGCTCTGTCCGTGTGTCGGCACCTCTTCCCACTTCCCTTATATGTGTTGTAATTTTTACCTGTATATGGCGAGATTCTGCTGGTGGACGTTTCGTCCCCGAGGCCTGCTCCCCCCCCCCCCCTTCCCCCCTGTACAGACCTTTAGGTCGTTGATATATGTTGGCATTGTGGGAAGTTGATGCTCGGTCGACATCGGGCCTTACAGACTAATCTATTTTGTTAAATGCCGTCATTTTCATCTGACTGCGATACAGCTCCCCTTGGTCTATGCCAGTTCGTATAATATATAAGTATACTAAATCTATAGCCACCAAAATATTCAATTACTTCAATGCTGTCAGGACCTGAAATTACTCCTGATGAAAGGACCTGAATATAGAGAGCCGATAAGAATAAATCTGAAGGCCGACCAGAAGATAGTCCTGTCTGCATTGAAACAGTACGTTATTCATTGGTCTAAACGAGAAAAAGTTGAACCTACAGTACTCGCTTATTGGCTGCACCTCACCAAGAGCAAGGTCGTTGAAACAATCCGCCATATTGACAGAAGTACTTTTTCCCAAACAAAACAAGTACTGAGAAACCTCAATTCGCAAGACATTCTAGCAAATCTCCTGAGTAAATTCGTCATAGCAGACAGCAGACAAAGCTCCAAATAATATAATATTCATATGTAAATATTACTATTACCAGGTGCTGGTTAAATAATTGAGTGTAGAGATATCATCATCAAATACGTCTAATTACTCCCAAACTTCATTTACTCTGGAAGATTTATTTAACAATCACAAAACGTTCCTCAGGGAAAGAGGTATTTGGCTTCCAACCAATCATAACGACATACCAAAAGTATACTGGACTCCCAAAATGCATAAATCACCATACAAAGCTAGATTCCAAGCTTCTTTCAACCCTATTGACGAGGGCCCTTCAGGAGGTAAAAGCATTTTGGCAAAGGTATTGCGCCACTATTTCTAAAAACTCTGGCGTTGAATGTATGTGGATATTAAAAAAAACTCAAAATGTCTTACGGAAGAACTTGATGCTAAAGGTCACATACCGTAAAGACATGTATCCACATGGGATTTCTCGACCCTTTATACTACAATCTCTCATCAGGACCTTATTGGCCGTCTAAGTTCATTAATAGTATCTGTGATTACAATTTCGACTCGTAACTATCCCTTTCTGGAGTGTAATATTCCAGTGGGATCTGCATATGGCGTATATATATCTCGCCTAATAGCATTTGCTAGATCCTGTGTTGAATGTGACGATTTTAATCAACGTCACAAAACATTGTTGCAGAAACTTATAAAACAGGGCTATTCCACCAAGCGCCTCCACTTAAAGTTTCTCAAATTTGGCGATACATATCGCATGCTGATAGCAAAATATGAACGTAGCGTGCAAGATCTATGGCGTTACGTTTCGTAACTTGTGTCTAATTCCGCTTAAACCGGGGCTAGGGGCCGTATGAACCCATGTACTTCCAAGATCATCATGGTGCTCATATGAACAGTCACAATCGAAGCGTGACTGAGATACATCATTCTCTAGATAACGACATTACAACGACTATTATGGATTAAGAATACTGATCAGCGATACGGATTTTGTGTTTCTGGAACAACATGATGTCTTGTCGGCATCATTGAAAACTGTTGACCCCTTCTCGCTTGCAGGAAACTAGCCTATGTGTATGTATACTATGATTGTATTTTTGAATTTGGTGCTAACACTGTTATATGGATATGGAATAGGTCTTTGGATTATGGACGCGGATATTCTTTAATGGACGACGGCTGAATTATGAATGACGGACTAGACTATTCTATCCTTTCTGAGAGCTCTACAACAATTATGAACCCAGTGTTTTTTTATCAGCCGAAGGGAAGATATATATTTTGTCAATCAAATTCCAAGATGAAGGAGATACATGCTCGTTTGTTTCTGTTGATATAGTGTCTCTACTATTCACTCGACACGGTCTCGGATAATGCAAGACATTAGCACCTCGTCCCCCACTGCTTGGAATACATATTGGCATCCATGTTGAAAACAGAGTATCACACCGAAACTCCGAACAGCGCATGTCAGCTGTGGAGATCAGCTTGAGAAGAGAAACCAGGAGAAACACCTCAAATTAGAAGAGATCCTTCTCGGGATTTAATCCGGATATATGTTTTATCTCCTGATAAGAGAGAAATACAACGAGAACTATGTGAGCGGAAACACATCCTATAGCATGTGATGTGACTCATGTGCTGCGGATCACGGTTTACAGCTGAGAGCTGTAAAATATACCATTAATGCGCGAGGTACTATGACTTCGACGGAATAGACCGAGCAGTCGCGAATGGCCCGCTATTGCCCAATCCAAGCTTGTTGTTTTCAGTTGAAAATCGGCATTGATATCACTTTCCAACTGTCTATCGTTTAGAGCTTCCTAGTATCAGAAAATGTACGTCACAAAGAGTAATTTGCAGCTCGCGCTCTGATGTCATTACGAATTTAGAATAAAAGCGACATTGTATAGGATTAAACACATTAACGATAACGGCGATCAATAGGAAAATCCAGTTTTATAACGGACTCAACTACCGAGCCTGTTCAAGGGTGTGATTCTTATTTTGTCGGGGCTATTCTTTGGAAAACCTTGCAGATTTACATCCCCCATAACGGTTCCAACCATAGCTGTTCAGCTTTACTTTAAGTTCAGTTTACGCTGTCAAAGATTCGCCATCGTAGCAAAAGCCACAACTATCCCCAATGAGCATGCTATCCACAACGTCACGAAACATTGTTGCAGAAACTTATAAAACAGGGCTATTCCACCAAGCGCCTCCACTCCAAGTTTTTCAAATTTAGCGATACATATCCGATGCTGATAGCAAAATACGAGCGTAGCGTGCAAGATCTATGGCGTTACGTTTCGTAACTTGTGTCTAATTCCGCTTAACCCGGGGCTAGGGGCCGAATGAACCCATCCTCACGGTGCTCATATGAACAGACACAGTCTAAGAGTGACTGAGATACATCATTCTCTAGATGACGACTTTACAACGATTATTATGGATTAAGAATACTGATTAGCGATACGGATTTGATATTTTTGGAACATCATGATGTCTTGTCGGTATTATTGAAAACTGTTGACCGCTTCTCTCTTGCAGGAAACTAGCCTATGTTTATGTATACTATGATTGTCTTTTTGAATTTGGCGCTAATATTGTTATAGGGAATACGGAATAAGTCTTTGGATTATGAACGCTGATATTCTTTAATGGACGACGGCTGAATTATGAATGACCGACTAGACGCTTGTAATGCAATATTTGATTTTGGTGGACTCATTTCTGTGTCTCTTTCACCACGACAATAGCAAACAAAAGCAACTGTCCTTGGCCCACATCACGCCAGACCTTACCAAAGATAGTAGGTTTTTGCCTATTTTCCAAAACCTCTTTGCAGCCATCTTGTGACCTTGTTTTGTTTTCATGTCAAATACACACTGCCCCCTCTTGAGAGAGTACAGTTTTCAGTATCGTATCGTATAGTGACTGCCAGTCATTTTGCTTAACGATCTCAGATAAATTCACGAAACCACTGTTCGTAGAGTGCGATTCAGCCAAGGACTTTGCTTCTCAACCGAGACTAATGTACGTTACACTCTCCCCTCCTATACATGGGTGATTAGAGGACAAACTTGGCTTGTTGATTTCTGGTGTCACTAGGAAATTGATAATGTGTCACTGCAGGCCCAATGGGCAGAATTGATGATCTAGTAATAAATCACCAAAGCCCACATTTTAGCGTTTGTCCCTAAGGGATTTAATTACTCTTTAAAGAGTTTATGCCGTTGTGTACAATTCTATCTCAATTCGCCAAAAACAGGAATTGGGTGCATTTTTATATAATTTATAGATGCAGAAACTAAGAAATAATACATTACAACACATATAAGGGAACTGGGAAGAGATACATGCAATACATTGTATTATTTCTGGCATGTAAAGGCTTGTTGCTGTCATTTGTAAATAACTAGAAATGCATTCTGAATAAATAGCCTATGTGGAAAAAAAATTTCCCGAAGCGGAACTCAAGTTCCAGCAATTATTGTTAGTTCTTTCCATCACGAGTGGAATGACATATTGTTATTACGGATTGTTATTATTATACTTTCCAAATTTGTCAGCGGTCTAGCGTTTCTAGGGTTTGCTCTATACGTTCAAGATTTGTTAAAGGTCAACATATTTGTCTGACGTTTTGCGTAAGAGTCTTCGTTTTTGACCTTGCCTTTGACCTTTTTAGTTTTAGGCGTTTTAAGCGAAAATTCGTCTTGCGAGTATTGAGCAAAGGCATAAGGGGACTCACCTGGAATTTGGAATGTAAGTGTTTGAAGATTTGGCCCACAAAATAAGTAGGTCAGCGAAACAGTTTTCGAGTTCTCTCTCCTGAAAGCGTATTGTTTGTCAGCAGAGTGCAACCAAAGTGAAACAACAGATCTATATCAGACTTGGTGGGTCATAATTTTTATTTATGACGATGCTGTAGTTGTATTTTCGAACTGTTACGTAACAAGATAAAGTAGTTATCTCCCCTTTAATGTTTTCAAAACCCGTTATTTTATAAGTAAATAAGTTAAGACATTGATACTCCTAATATTAATGAATACTTTATTGATCCAAAAGAATGTGACCTTATCAATTTGACCTTTGACCTCCAGGGGCGTCCCAATATGAGTGCAAAGTTTGGTGATCAAAGTTTGAACGGTAATGCGTTCAGCCTGAAAATAAGGTCACGTGACCTACATTACGTCACAAGTTCACCACTTGTCTCGGAATTCGACCTTGACCTTTGAAGTGGTAAGTATCCAAATATCGAAAATACGGCTTCTATTTACTGAAAAAGTAACACACTGACAGCCAAGAAACAATGATACAATAGTGATCACAATATTGTCTTTCTTTTGGTGCTACTTATAAATGGTGTGACGTTGACCTTAAATATCACACAATGTAAAAAATATTGTTCGCGTTTTTCTCGAAAACTACAAAGCGCAGGAATCTGTAATTTAGTATATTTGTACCCCGTAAAACAGGTATGACGTCACTGAATTTTCAACGCGACCTTGACCTTGGTTCTTGAGATATGGCCACCGGCAGTTTTGCGAGTACAGGATCATAACTTGAAAACTGTTGGGAATTCGAAGTTGAAACTTGCACATAAATATACACTAACATATACCAGAAAGAATAGAACATAATTAGCAATTTATGAAATTTACACTTTATTCAAATTTTGCGAAAAGTATGCATCCAATCATCACTAATTTTGAGTATTATTGAGATAATATACATATATGTATTTGCCTATGAAATTTCAAAGATGTAGCTTTGGTGGGTTTAGAGAAATTAAAAAGAATCATTTTCCCAAACTATTAAGCCCTTAAATGGTTCCCTCGCACTGTTTGTGGTCATTCGTTGATTTCATCTATTCAATGGGCGTTATCAATTTCGCTATAGCGATGCGGCTGTAGCACTCGAGGCATCCCGTGTTCCCAATTAAATAAATGTCGTGTTACATGAAGGAGCTGGCTCATTTTGAAAACGTTATAACTCTTGAACCGCAATAGGTACGGACTTCTAATTTGTTGCCTGTTACTTCCAATAGTGCGTTCTTTCGTTGACAATGACCCCGTACCGGGAACACTAATTGTGAAAAACTTGAAAAGTTAAGAGAAAGCCGTTAGTTTGAAATAATACAACGTAGGCAGAGGCTCAGCGATACTGATATTCGAAAACAAACAAGGGGAATAATATGCTTCACCGAAAGTACGCGCACCTGTTCTTCAAGTACGTGCGACTGTTCTTCTGACAGCGAGCAAACGAATATAGCTGTTTTCCAAGCAAGCTCGGCAAGGATGGCATTAGGTGTGGAGAATAAAAGTGCCTAAAACGAGGGAATGTTTGCTGTCGCCGTTTATGTGGAATGTTCCGAGATGAAATACGAAAGGATTGCACAAAGAAGGTAAAGATTTGTTTTCTAATTTGAGAACAACACCCAGTCGACTAAAATTGCGCGCCAGAATACGTGAGTGAACTGGCTTATGACTGAATGTCGTGGTTGTTTCATGAGATTTGTAGATGCTAGGCTGAAGTTTCTGGTACAGGTATTCAATTTTGATTGCGGGAATATATATATGTGAAATTTCAAGATTATAACATTATTTGTTTTGAAGATATGGCGAAAAACATTTTCCAACTTCGTGTATGCTATTTGCCTATTACCCGTCATGGTAAAATCAGGGAAATGTAAACAGTAGTTGATTTCATTCATCCAATTGTATACACAAGATCAGTTTCAAAGAGTTATTAAGTGGTTCTCCATTGACAAGGCGTGAAGACCTCTATGTAACCCGACACACCAATTCATTTTCCGACTGTACCAACCGAGTCAATCCGCGATTGCAATTAAAGGAACGTCGTTTTAGATGATGAAAGGAGCTGCGAACCCTGATGATCTCTCTGTAAGCCCATGATGCATTATGTATATTTGTTAATTAAACGAAGGGTGTTCAATAATCATTGTATCGGCATCGTCTATGCAACATGAAATGAATTGAATTTCCAACAAAAAGGATACCTTCGGAGAACCATCGTGGAAAGACCGTGGTACAATACCAGCAATGTCTAGTTGATTTTTGTTATTGTTTTGTTCATAAAAATCAGGCGTTTACCGGGTATTGTCTAGACACAATGAAATGTGGTTTTCACATCCTGTCTAACACTTCGAAATATAGTACGCGTTAATTTGGAAAATAAACTCGGTATTATAGCGAAAAAATCGATAGGAGAATTATATTTCTGGATCGGTTTAGCCGCTAAGTGGGCCTAATTTTGTTCAGTTCATAAGCTTTTCCCAATCAAATGGAAAAAAAATCCAGAGGTATGAGCTCTTATTACCTCAGTCACGTGCGCGCAGTTGGTCATCCCATGACAGGGTAATTGATTTTGTATTCCAATGCTTTGCACTTCATCAAACGTTGTCAAATAATGGGGTGTGAGATAAGTTTGTTTTTTTGTGAAAATGACAAATACAGACATTCTGAAAAAATCCCAGAAGAACGTTGTTCAATCCGGACATATGGGACTGTTTCAGCGCCAATTACATGTATCTGTTACTGTAACCTAATGAACTAAAAGTCGAGTAAATTACATAAAGCGAAAGTAAAGTTAAAGCGAAAATAAAGTTACAGCGAAAGTAAAGTTAAAGCGAAAATTGCTGAATTTTGCAGGGGGCAAGCTATTGTCTTGATTATTGTTGTGTGATATTCGTACAATCTGATCAACATATTGATGTGTAATTCGCCCTATTTAGACAAATATTTTCAGCATTATTGTATTGATTGTATTGTATTTAGGATCAACGGCTATAAGTCTGTATGGGCCATTAGGGGACAACGATCAATTGGTATATAATAAGGAAATATTCAGTTTATGAGGTAGTATAAGTATGCGAAGTTTCACACTTGTATGTAAAGGTTCACAATCTTGCATGTCTTATGCACTTATTGACTGAATTATACCGGTACTGTAGTTTTATCAGCTAATTATTTGAGAAACAGAGTAAAACATTAAACTGTCGTCCAACTGTATCACGATTGTTTCGTCATTTAATCATAGTTATTTTGTAATCCAGATTGAGTCCTACATGCTAGTTATCTTGGTCCAGCCCAGGTCCAAGTCGGTGACTAAAACACAATTGGAAGACCCCATCCTGAGAGTCGCGTCGCCAGGGTTACCTGATTTAAGCGATAGAAATAATACTTAAGTGGAAGTTGACAGCGAATATCTCAGGGTTGCCATGCGGTGGTTCATTCACCAACGATACATCCAACAAAAAACCTTTTTAAGTGAGAATTGCCCAAGAAAATTCGCATCTACAGTATGACCGTTCCGAAGTTTTTCTATGCAGTTGAGGGAGGTTGGTGGACAAGACAGCCTGACTGCTGCTGCATGTCTCCTCGGAGTCAAAAGCCTTTATTGCTTTCTAGCGAATTGGAGTTTTTGCTATTTCAAGTTCTCCGATGCTTTCCCTCGTAAGACGGTAGCCAATGGTCATAGTTCACATATTCTTCCTTTACAGAGGAACACCTCTTTGCAGAATATAGTGTAAGATATCCCCCTGATATAACTGCCGCTTTTTAGGCTTAGTGGTATTAAAAGTTGCTTCCGGGAGGTAGTCGCCTTTATTTTAATTTTACCAAAGGCACCCGCAATTATTTGGAATAATATTTTGATCAACTATTCTAGAACATTTGTTTGAAAAACTATTTTGTTTATATTTTCTACATGAACCAATAGATCTTGTATACCTGTACATTATAAAGATCATTTTCTTGAAAGCTAGACTATTTAATTACTAAAATTAATTGTGAGCGCCTTCGGTACCTACCGGAAGTTCTCTGCACCAATACACCCCTTGTGGAACAAGGGAGATAACGCTTTCCGAATTGGGCTACAGGTTTACAAGTTTAATAAATTCACGATGACACAATATATATATCCACTCAATTTACAGGCGAAGCAGGCAACAACATTTGTGCACTGCATAGACCGGCATATTTGCTTGTTGCATGGAAACCAGTATTGTCGCTAGTGGCTGTATTTTTTTATATGCCGGAATTTGCAGCTCGTTTGGGTGGATTACTAAAGAAGCTTTGTTTTAATCACTGAATGAATGACACATGCTACCATAGCCACTTGTAATGTCTTTCCATAAGCAACAGCTGGCAAAGTCGAAGAGAAAGAACTAAAATACATTTCATCCCATAAATCACAAGGTATAAGGAAATGATAGAATCGTTCGATTTATTACATGGAAACAAGTAACTGTTAAACGCAGTCCAATAAGTATATTTGCATAACTAATCAATTCATTACACACACGTCAGTAACTGGTTTAACTGATACAGCTGTTAAATGAAGGAAATAAGAGAAATCTCTGGAATGGAAATGAAAGAAACAACCTGTAAAACTCAAATCATTGTTGCGTTGTTTGAAATCCATGTATGTTAATCCGGCAGCCAAATATTTTTCTTGGTTGAACTTTGCTCTGGAATTTCCACAATAGGTTTTAATGGTTTGAAATCTATGGGCCATGCATTTAAGGAAACCAAAGGGTGCCCACCTGCCGCCCTTGAGTATTTTTATAAAACACCTTGTTTCAATGGCAACCACTGGAAACAATAACTAATATTATAGGAACGTGAATAATTTGATCAATATCTGGTTATTTTGCCTATTCTTGAGTCTAGGGAGATTAAACCTACCACAATATATCTCCGAGTGAAGCTCTGCCCGAGATCCAAGATGGCCGCTTTGATGACGTCACTGTAACGTCATTTTTTTTCAGGAAAATACATTTTTTGACCGAATTTTTAAACTGAATTTCGTAAGTTTTCATCTATGTAGTTTTCTTCGCATTAACTGAGGAATAAATTAAAAGATAATCATGTGATATGAAATAAATACTTTTGGCCACTTTTACCTCACACAAAAAAAATATACGAAAAAAATGGTCAAGATACCAATTGTGTTGCATCCATACGGCCGTCATCTTTATTACATGAAGCTTTGTTCAGAGGGTTCTAATATAAACGTTACTCCCAAGTGATACACTATAACGTCTAAAATGTAAACTCTAAATGTTCCTTCATTCTGGAGCACCACGGATAAAGGCGCTTAAAGTGCAGTGAGGGGACAAGGAGCCAGATATTCCGGAATCTCAACTTATGGTATTATTTTGTTCCGGTTACTGGATCGTTATAGAGTCAAACTTTACGCGTAGAATGATTAGACCAGGATGACGTAGTATTTAATAAATTTCATTTTCTGCAGATCTTTTGGATTCATTTTTTCATTTTTTTTTATTAAAGCAATTTTCTACAAATAACCTGAGGATTATATTTAGAAAACAAACAAGTTTTTAAAGTAAAAATTTACTGCACACTTTTATGCCAGAAAAGGCAATAATCTATATCGATGTTACTCATGTTACCTTGCTCGGAGTGGTTTGCAAACAGGCTAAAAATGATGCTGACAGGACAATCTGAAGCTTCCCAAAGTATTAGCTCTCAATGTTTCTGTGACAGAAAGAGTCGCTACGTATAAGGACAGACGGACTTTCCCCGCTCGAAAAGGTTCCTAGTCACTTACTTGCATTTCGGAATCGTTATATTGGTAGAGTAATTATGCATGCGGATCACTTGAGCTGCTTGTTAATAAGGCGATCACAGCACAATAATGTACAACTCTTTTTCAAAAAAAACCCAGAATATTCGTAGACGTACATACATGTTTAGGACACCACTCCCCACAAGTCGATGATATTTCGACGGTACTGCCTTCAAAGACATCATCATGCGAGAATTTCTGATGCACATGGCGTTTCCGTATCTCAGTCATACAGACGAATATTATGGATTAAGAATACTGATCAGCGATACGGATTTGATATTTTTGGAACATCATGATGTCTTGCCGGCATTATTGAAAACTGTTGACCGCTTCTCTCTTGCTGGAAACAAGCCTATGTTTATGTATATATGATTGTCTTTTTGAATTTGGTGCTAATACTGTTATATGGAATAGGTCTTTGGATTATGGACGCGGATATTCCTAATGGACGACGGCTGAATTATGAATGACGGACCAGACGCTGTAATATGCTTCTACTGGAGATATCCACGTGGACATCTTAAATAACGTGCACAGATAAGGATACAGGGATCAGAGAGCAGTGACAATACGATGGCTGTGCGAATCCATCCGATAGTCATTTGTGAGTTTTGTGAGCGTCAGACTTAAGAAAGGGCCATGTTAACAATTAAGAAACTCCAATATGTCTTAAAGCCGCAAAGTGTCTTAAAGCCCCAATCCCCAATATGTCTTAACCCCTGACAGTCTGCCCTATGCAGATGCTTTCAAAAACAGATCGTTTTAAAGTCGGTTCCTTCTCATTCACCAAACGCTATATAGACGACCTTCTTTCTGTAGATAATCGCTATATAAATGACGCAGTAAAGGATATTTATCCACCTTCACTGGATTCGAAGAAAACTAAGGAACGGTCTCCATTTATCGTTTTTCCTTCAATCGCGAATTTTCTTTTGTTTTCTCGAAGAAATCCCGATCCTATCGGGAATTCATCGAGAGAATGTCGAGAAAATAAAATGGAAAAACCCAAATCGTTTTCAAAATTCTCGATTGATTTTCTCGATATCGGTTTTTATTCGTTCTTTTTGACCCATCGAGAATCAATCGTTTTTTTTCGATCGAGAGAATGTCGAGAAATTTTGATCGAGAAAGCGTCGAGAGAATATCGCGAAATCATCGAGAGGCGAATGAATACAATGACGTAATTATCAGGCTAACACCTGTTTACGCCGCTGTGCGTGATTGCGCTATAAATTATAGGTCAGAATAAAACTGAACTATTGCCGGCGTTTTAGAATGAAAATTAACGAACTAACGTATTTTGTTCGTTGTTATTTTTAAGAACTAAGTAGGAGATGAATATAGTTAGTATTGGTTAGTGTTAGTGTGCCAAATTATTCAACGTAAGCAGATCAGTTCGGATTAGCTTGAAGGTGAACATCCGACTTTCCCGTACGACCCACAGCAGTATTTACGGTAATACGGTAATTTAAACTACATGTTATCGCTGGCAGTTTATCTTTTATATTTATAGGAAATGATCAGCAATGAAATCATTTTTACGTATGTAAATTACGACAGTAAGTCGTATAGAAAGGACAAGGAGAGTTGAGTCTACAGTGGAAGTTCAATTTTGCCGACAATAAATGATTACTATCCGGACTTTTCTGATCTTCTGCGAAAGAATAATGCGTACTTCATACCCATCATGAGGAATAAACACATACCGAACGTTACATGATATTTGACGACGGAATGACTGGTCTATGATTCAACGAACAATTTACGGCATTTGGACAAAAATGCCCAACGTCAATAACTTAAATGGTCTTATAATGTCTTAAATGTCTGTATTGTATTGCTTTTAGCCCTGGAGCATAAATTTATGTGCAAATAAATCCTATCTATCTAAATGAGTAAATTGTGTGATTTCCAAAAGAAAATATATATTTCTTGAATGAACATATATGGTATTATATAACACGAAAGCACCTTCGATTCTGTGTTACCGATGAAAAGCTATTTTATAATCTTTCTTTTTCATGAGTATACAATATGAATTCAGTTTTTAGTGGGTTATATTTCTCGATATTTTCAAATACCGGTATTAAGAAAAAATATTCACTCTACCTGGGGATGGACAATGTAATTCCCTGGACAACCTCGTAAATACAGTCAGAATGTACTTGTACAAAATTGTATCCGTCGTCATTCTTTATTCTCACGTAGGCATATACTCACTTGCTAATACATAGAGGGAAGCTGCATGTGTACTGGACTGACAGAGTCCGCTGTCATGTGTTGTTGTTGTTGTTGTCGTCGTTGTCTAAATAGCGATTTCTCTTTCTTCTTCAATCACAGTTGTCGTGTATGCTATCAATGTAAACTTAATTGCCTGACTGACTCCTTCCTACACAACTACTTCACGGATTTGACATACAAACACAACATGGCTGGTTGGGACACACTATTTACAAACTGTACCGTAACGTTCTCGCTAAACTGACGACTTGACAAAGATTCCCGCGACTGAACGATGTAGCCTGGTTCCCTAACTTACTTGTACAGGCAATGTGATAGTAAGTTAGGGCACCAGGCTAGGCGAAGTCAATAGCGGCAGTACTTCCATCGGTTTTTAATCGTTTTTTTGTCCACTGGGAAAATTCTCGAACGTTTCTCGACTAATTCTCGATATCGTTTTTCATTCGAGAAATTTCTCTCGAATAAAAACCGATCAAAATAACGAAAGAAAACCGACTTCGCGAATCTTTCGAGTTTTCTGAAAAAAATTCTCCATTCCCTCTCACCTTTGAAAATCTCGATATCGAGAAAAAAATACAGATTTCTCGACGAAAAACCGAACGATATTTGGAGACGGTTCCTAACGGCACATCTTATTTAGACCTACGTCTCTATAAAAATGAAACGAGCCTTCTCTCCCGTGGACAAATGAGACGATTACAATTTCGACAACGTAAAGTATCACTATCTGGACAGTAATATAGCAGGGGGATCTGCATATGGCAGTAGTAGTATAAGAGTAAAAAAGGTCCCCTTTTCCAGGTAGGTAACTCTTCGTGGCGGACAGGTGGCGTTGTTTCAAAAGACACCAAAAACTACCTCCAACACGGTAGAGTTCCAATGGGGAGGTAACTCTTGATGCCTGTGATGATTTTCTGACATATTTCGGGTTATCTCCCCTGATTCGAACATTTGCATGTTAAATCAATACGGGAAAATGCCTGTATGGGGTATGGATGGTCCGATTGGGTCGTATGAGGTATCAATGTGAAGCATTCGTGAAGGGGCATCTGATGGACTGGGTGTGGGGTTGAAATATCGTCATTCTGCGCATGCGCGGTAGACAAAGTGTATGGAAATAGACGTTCTGGGACCGAGGGGAGCCACTAAAGGGCCGATGGAGTTGAGTGAGGTATCAATGTGAAGCATATGTCAGGGGGTATCCGATGGGGTGCGTGTGGGGTTGAAATATCGTCATTCTGCGCATGCGCGGTAAATCAAGGGTATGGAAATAAACGTTTTGGGGTCTGGGTGGGCCACTAGTAGTCCTATGGAGTCGTGTGAGGTATCAATGTGAAACCTATGTGAGGGGGCATCCGATGGGCTGGGTGTGGGGTTGAAATATCGGCATTCTGCGCATGCACAGTAGACCAAGGGTATAGAAATAGATGTTTAAGGGTCCTTGTGGGCCACTAGTGGTCCTATGGAGTCGTATGAGGTATTAATGTGAAGCCTATGTGAGGGGGCATCCGCCTGAACTAGTGCCTCGGCCGTTCTCAACATTCTGCGCATGCGCAGACAGGGAATTGTGGGGAAAAGGTATGGAAATAGACGTTTTGGGGTCTAGATGGGCCACTCTTGGTTCTATGGAGTCGTATGAGATATCCATGTGAAGCATTCATGAAGGCGCATCCGACGGGGTGGGTGACACGTGGAACTGACGTCATTCTGCGCATGCGCAGTAGACAAAGTGTATGAAAATAGACGTTTTGGGATCTAGGTGAACCCCTAATGGACCGATGGAGCTGTATGAGGTATCAATGTAAAGCAGTCGCGAAGGAGCATCTACCTGGACTAGTGGCTCGTTCGTGTTCAACATTCCGCGCATGCGCAGACTGGGAATTGTCGGAAAAGGGAATGAAAATAGACGTTTTGGGGTTTAGGTGGGCCACTATTGGTCCGATGGAGTCAAGTGAGGTATCAATGTGAAGCACGCTTGAGGGAGCATCCGACCGGGTGGATTTGGGGGAGGAATATTGTCAATCTGCGCATGCGCAGGCAGGCCGTAGTATGAAAATAGACATTTTGGGGCCGATATGGCCCACTAGTGATCCAAATGGGTTGTGGGAGGTGTCAAAGTGAAGCTTTTGTGGGGTAGTCAGAATGGCGTATTTTTTACTGCAAGTCGCATCAGTCGGCGCATGCGCAGTTGGGTGTAGTAAGTAAAGTGGCCATTTTGGGAAAGTGAAGGCAGGTATTTGGTGTAGAGATTGACCACTATTGCTCCGAATGCGTGGTGTGGGGTTATCATTTTGTAGCTCTCGGGGTGTAGACCACGATTTGAAAGATGTTCACTCCATCTGTGACGTCATCGGTGTGACGTCATCAGTAGGAGTAGTAGCCAAAGGACGGAAGGTGTTTTGGGGTAGAAATGAACCATCCTTGGTCCGAATGCGTCGTGTGAAATGGCATCTTCTAGCAATGCCGGCCAACGCCAAGCTCAACGCTTCAACGCCCTGGTAAATTAGCCCAAAAGCTCTGACTTTCATGGAATTGTCACTAATTCATTGGAAATGCAGTGAAGCCCGTCAACGTCCGCCTTAACGCCCTAACATAACGCATTGACGCCATGATACAGACAGATGAGAGAAAAACAACAAGAACAAGGATGAGAGAACAACAACAACAACAACAAGTTTTCATATAGTTTATTCTCCCCAATGTTACATCATACCCACGCTGGGGGAGCCGCGTTGGGTATGTTTACAATTCGAGAAATCTCTTGTCCAATCAGAGACCGCCATTTGGTCCTGCCATATTCGTTCTTGCCCGTTAGATGTATTCTCGGCTACACTTGTCCAATCAGAAACCGTCCTTAAGAAAGTCCCATCTTCGGCCCAATTTGCTCTCATCCGTTTGTTTTTAATCGTCGTCGGTCAGGCCTGGATATTCGTCGGGCAGCATATCCTGAAACAGTTGTTTGCGCATTCTAATCGCATTTTCCAGGGCCTCGGTGGGTGGTAACCCCATATCCTCTTCCAAGTGACGCTTGGTCTTCATGATGGACCTGTGCGTGGGGTCGCCTTTCATTTCAAGCGGTAGTAAGGTATACTGTTCATAGATCGCCATGGCTGTTTTCCTGATACGGGGCCGCATTTCGGTGTTCGCCTGTTGTAAGTTATCCTGTCCCGCGTCCTCGATCGCTTCAGTATTGATAGCTGCTGTCACAATACGATCCCAGAAGGTAGGTTCTGCCTCACTTTCCTGGGATGTAGGCTGACTATCTGAGGTCAAGCTTTCCATATCAGTAGATAGACTGTCAGCAATCTTGGATTCGGTATCAGTCGATACACTCTCATCGATCTCTGTATCAGCAGCCGAATCAACGGACTCCACGGCGTCTTCAATCCCATGTATATTGTTCTGTTGTCGCATCATATCGTAAAGTCTGGTGAACGTGCGTTCACACTCAGAACAAGTATAAGCCATGTTGACGGTTGAACGTCGACTGTGCGTGTTTTGGGAATACACTTGCTTTCATAGGCAGTAACGCCCGCCAACGCCCACTGTTACGCCATAACGCCCTATATGTACGCCTTAGCGCTCGTCTCAACGCTTTAACACACTTTTTTAACGCTTTAACCTCGTTTAATGATGCGTTCAAACAAATTTTGTTTTTGTGCTATTGCTCTGACATACGCCGCTTTCCAGTTCATGCCCGAGGTTTTCAACATCGACGCTGTTCTTTCGATTTCCATATGGACTGGATCCTTGTCCAACAATTTCATATGGGTCACGAGGTCGACATACTGCTGACGTAAAGCCCGTCGTAGTCTGGGTGCCAATCTGTTATGGGCTAAAATTGCGGCTTCTTTTTTCGAATATCCTTTGTGTTGAAACTTGTTTTCTGTGGCCCTCAACGTCTCGCCCATCTCGGCGTCCATACTTTCTTTGAACAAATCCTTCCATAGCCTCGAGTTTACATTATGTTCATTCCCTTGTACGGGTACGGGTTGGGCCTTCACGGTTGGGTGATATTCCGGGACTGATGGTATGAAGCGGACCCGCTGTATGGGGGTGGGTTGCTGCTGCTGCTCTGCCAGGAGTGGACTCGGCGGATGGTGTAGGGGTATATGACGTTGCGGTAATTCCTCGCCGGGTAACAGGTGGGTCGTCAGCCGACGATCTTCGGGGGTATGGGCTTTTAAATCTACGAACAGGTAGCCGTACGGACGACTTGTCGCCCCTTGAAACGCCTGCATGAAATGGTCGATGTTCTGAGGATAAATTCGACTACCAAACACACGGATTTGTGCTCTGTCAATGGGATTGGAGAACAACACAAAGTATTGGCAGTTCAAGGCAATATCTCTGGACGCCTTCCCTTGAGGAAAGAGATTCTGGGTCAAATAGATGACGGACAGATTCCGATGATGGGATCCTTTAGTAAACAAGTCGGCGACGTGTGAATTGTCCTTGGCCGCACTCATCAGATCATCTAGCACTACCACGTTGGTCTGCTCGGGGTCAAAGTAATACGGTTCGTTTCTGTCATGGGGAATCCCTGGGACGAAGCTCACATTCTGTAACCTTGTAGTTTCGTAGGCGGGCTGCCATTGGCTATAACACCAAACAACACGTGTCGGAGCTGGGGTTGCCACACCTACCTCTAAGAACTTCATCACCCAGGACGTCTTTCCACATGCGTAAGGGCCGCTCACCGTCATCGTATAGGGATGCTCTACTGCTCTTGTTGGACCTATAGCGGGACTCGGCTGTGTCTCTTGGTTATATTTGCGTTGAATGTGCCTGAGCATACTATCGCGACGAGAGAAGGTTCTCTGACAGAACGTATTCGTACACGACATGTTCATCAGTCGACCAATACATATGGACTGATGATGGATACATGTTCATTCCTATATTTACAGACTCTACCACCACCACACACACCACCACCACCACCAACTCCAGCAACAGCACCACTACACACCAACACCACCACCAACGCCACCCGTGTGGCAGAGCTCTTGTATCGGAGCTCTCGGAGCTCAAAGCTTGTGGAGCTCAGAGCTCGGAAATGACGTCATCTCAGGCATGCGCATGTACCTGTGCTGCACAGGCACACTGGTGTACCTTATTCCCTACGGACTATAGGGTACAGTGAGCAGCACAGGTACACGCGCATGCCTGCGATGACGTCATTTCCGAGCTCTGAGCTCCACAAGCTTTGAGCTCCGAGAGCTCCGATCCAAGAGCTGTGCCACACGGGGGCTACCACCACCACCGGGCGTTGACGCCCGTCAACGCCCGGTGTTGGCGTTGGTGGTGGTGTTGGTGTGTGGTGGTGGTGTTGGTGGAGTTGGTGGTGATGGTGTGTGTGGTGGTGGTAGAGTCTGTAAATATAGGAATGAACATATATCCATCATCAGTCCATATGTATTGGTTGACTGATGAACATGTCGTGTACGTGTACGTTCTGTCAGAGAATCTTCTCTCGTCGCGATAGTATGCTCAGGCACATTCAACGCAAACACAACCAAGAGACACAGCCGAGTCCCGCTATAGGTCCAACAAGAGCAGTAGAGCATCCCTATACGATGACGGTGAGCGGCCCTACGGCATGTGGAAAGACGTCCTGGGTGATGAAGTTCTTAGAGGTAGGTGTGGCAACCCCAGCTCCGACACGTGTTGTTTGGTGTTATAGCCAATGGCAGCCCGCCTACGAAACTACAAGGTTACAGAATGTGAGCTTCGTCCCAGGGATTCCCCACGACATAAACGAACCGTATTACTTTGACCCCGAGCAGACCAACGTGGTAGTGCTAGATGATCTGATGAGTGCGGCCAAGGACAACTCACACGTCGCCGACTTGTTTACTAAAGGATCCCATCATCGGAATCTGTCCGTCACCTATCTGACCCAGAATCTCTTTCCTCACGGTAAGGCGTCCAGAGATATTGCCTTGAACTGCCAATACTTTGTGTTGTTCTCCAATCCCATTGACAGAGCACAAATCCGTGTGTTTGGTAGTCGAATTTTTTCCTCAGAACATCGACCATTTCATGCAGGCGTTTCAAGGGGCGACAAGTCGTTTGTACGGCTATCTGTTAGATTTAAAAGCCCATAGCCCCGAAGATCGTCTGCTGACGACCCACCTGTTACCCGGCGAGGAATCACCGCAACGTCATATACCCCTACACCATGCGCCGAGTCCACTCCTGGCAGAGCAGCAGCAGCAACCCACCCCCATACAGCGGGTCCGCTTCATACCATCAGTCCCGGAATATCACCCAACCGTGAAGGCCCAACCCGTACCCGTACAAGGGAATGAACGTAATGTAAACTCGAGGCTATGGAAGGATTTGTTCAAAGAAAGTATGGACGCCGAGATGGGTGAGACGTTAAGGGCCACAGAAAACAAGTTTCAACACAAAGGATTTTCGAAAAAAGAAGCCGCAATTTTAGCCCACAACAGATTGGCACCCACACTACGACGGGCTTTACGTCAGCAGTATGTCGACCTCGTGACCCACATGAAATTGTTGGACAAGGACCCAGTCCATATGAAAATCGAAAGAACAGCGTCGATGTTGAAAACCTCAGGCATGAACTGGAAAGCGGCGTATATCAGAGCAATAGCACAAAAGCAACATTTGTTTGAACGCATCATTAAACGACGTTAAAGCGTTAAGAAAGTGTGTTAAAGCGTTGAGACGAGCGCTAAGGCGTACATATAGGGCCTTATGGCGTAACAGTGGGCGTTGGCGGGCGTTACTGTCTATGAAAGCAAGTGTATTCCCAAAACACGCACAGTCGACGTTCAACCGTCAACATGGCTTATACTTGTTCTGAGTGTGAACGCACGTTCACCAGACATTACGATATGATGCGACACCAGAACAATATACATGGGATTGAAGACGCCCTTTGAATCGGATGCTGATACAGAGATCGATGAGAGTGTATCGACTGATACCGAATCCAAGATTGCTGACAGTCTATCTACTGATATGGAGAGCTTGACCTCAGATAGTCAGCCTACATCCCAGGAAAGTTAGGCAGAACCTACCTTCTGGGATCGTATTGTGACAGCAGCTATCAATATTCACGCTGAAGCGATCGAGGACGCGGGACAGGATAACTTACAACAGGCGTACACCGAAATGCGGCCCCGCATCAGGAAAACAGCCATGGCGATCTATGAAAGTATACCTTACTACCGCTTGAAATGAAAGGCGACCCCACGCACAGGTCCATCATGAAGACCAAGCGTCACTTGGAAGAGGATATGGGGTTACCATCCACCGAAACCCTGGAAAATGCGATTAGAATGCGCAAGCAACTGTTTCAGGATATGCTGCCTGACGAATATCCAGGCCTGACCGACGACGATTAGAACAAACGGATGAGAGCGAACAGGGCCGAAGATGGGACTTTCTTAAGGGCGGCTTCTGATTGGACAAGTGCAGCCGAGAATACATCTAACGGGCAAGAACGAATATGGCAGGACCAAATGGCGGTCTCTGATTGGACAAGAGTTTTCTCGAATTGTACGCATACCCAACGCGGCTGCCCCAGCGTGGGTATGATGTAACATTGGGGAGAATAAACTATATGAAAACTTGTTGTTGTTGTTCTTGTTGTTGTTCTCTCATCCTTGTTGTTGTTGTTTTTCTCTCATCTGTCTATATCATGGCGTCAAAGCGTTAAGCGTTAAGGCGGACGTTGACGGGCGACACTGCATTTCCAATGAATTAGTGACAATTCCATGAAAGTCAGAGCTTTTAGGCTAATTCACCAGGGCGTTGAAGCGTTGAGCTTGGCGTTGGCCGGCGTTGCTACAAGATGCCATTTCACACGACGAATTCGGACCAAGGATGGTCCATTTCTACCCTTAAAACACCTTCTTTCACACCCCCAAAATGCCCACTTTGGCTACTACTCCTACTGATGACGTCACCGATGACGTCACAGATGGAGTGAACATCCTTCAAGTCTACACCCCGAGAGCTACAAAATGATACCCCACACGACGCATTCGGAGCAATAGTGGTCAATCTCTACACCAAATACCTGCCTTCACTTTCCCAAAATGGCCACTTTACTTACTACACCCAACTGCGCATGCGCATACTGATGCGACTTGCCGTAAAAAACACGCCATTCTGACTCTACCCCACAAAAGCTTCACTTTGACACCTCCCACAACCCATTTGGATCACTAGTGGGCCATATCGGCCCCAAAATGTCTATTTCCATACTACGGCCTGCCTGCGCATGCGCAGATTGACGATATTCCTATCACAAATCCACCGGGGCGGATGCTCCCTCACGTGTGCTTCACATTGATACCTCACTTGACTCCATCGGACCAATAGTGGCCCACCTAAACCCCAAAACGTCTATTTTCATTCCCTTTTCCCACAATTCTCTGTCTGCCCATGCGCGGAATGTTCAACACGAACGAGCCACTAGTCCAGGCAGATGCGCCTTCGCGACTGCTTTACATTGATACCTCATACAGCTCCATCGGCCCATTAGGGGTTCACCTAGATCCCAAAACGTCTATTTTCATACACTTTGTCTACTGCGCATGCGCGGAATGACGTCAGTTCCACGTGTCACCCACCCTGTCGGATGCGCCTTCACGAATGCTTCACATGGATACCTCATATGACTCCATAGGACCACGAATGGCCCACCTAGACCCCAAAACGTCTATTTCCATACCTTTTTCCCACAATTCCCTGCCTGCGCATGCGCAGAATATTGAGAACGACCGAGACACTAGTCCAGGCAGATGCTCCCTCACATATGCTTCACATTGATACCTCACTCGGTCCCAAAACGTCTATTTCCATACCCTTTGTCTACCTCGCATGCGCAGAATGCCGATATTTCAACCCCAAACCCAGCCCATCAGATGCCCCTTCACGAATGCTTCACATTGATACCTCATACGACCCAATCGGACCATCCATACCCCATACAGGCATTTTCCCGTATTGATTTAACATGCAAATGTTTGAATCAGGGGAGATAACCCGAAATATGTCAAAAAACCATCACTGGCATCAAGAGTTACCTCCCCATTGGAACTCTACTGTGTTGGAGGTAGTTTTTGGTGTCTTTTGAAACAACGCCACCTGTCCGCCACCAAGAGTTACCTCCCTGGAAAAGGGGACTTTTTTACTCTTATACTACTACTTATGGCGTACACATATCTCGCCTGATATTGATCCTGTATTAAATGTGACGATTTTAATCAACGTCACAAAACATTATTGGAGAAATTTATATAACAGGGCTATATCATCAAGCGTCTGTTCTCGAAATTTCTCAAATTTGACGATACATATCGCATGCTGATAGCAAAATGCGAGCATGGCGTGCAAGATCGTTTGAGGTACGTTTCGTAACTCATGTCTAATTCCGCTGAACCCGAGGCTAGGAGCCGTATGAACATATGTATTTCAAGATCATTTTGGTGTTCATATAAAGAGTTACGATCGAAGCGTGACTGAGATACATCATACTCTAGATAACGACTTTACATATGGATTAAGAATACTGATCAGCCATATTTTAGGAACATCATGATGTCTTGCTTGCACCATTAAAAGTTGTTGATCGCTAATCTCTTATGGGAAATTGACCTAGTTTTATGTATAATATGATTTATTCTTTTAATTTGATATTAATGTTATTATGTGAATTAGGTCTTTGTATTATTGACGCGGAAATTCTTCTATGGACGACGGTTGAATATCGAATGACGCTTAATTGTATTTTACATTTTCAGACAGGAATAAATATTAAAACTTAATAGATATATCACACGCCTTACTTCGAAGCGAATTATGCCCAGGTAAAGTCACAAACAGATCCCAAACCAAGTACAAGATAGGCCTAGGCCGTTTCTCAACCCAGAGAAACCCTGTGTATAGATAGCGGACCGTTTCTGGCAGTTCTAACGATTTTTTCTCTTTCGCACATTTTGTTCGCTCTGCTAAGAATTATATACTATTACACCATGTTAAATCTATTGAAGACCCAGAAGATCTTTATCTGGTTGTTAAGAAATTATTCAGTTTTCTGGGCCACAATTTGCAAGTTTAAGGATATATTTAAATTATACAATTTGGTTATATAACATTGAGATAACGACCAGCTACACCTCTAGTTTCTCTCGAAAATCACTCACCACACATCACTCACCACACGATCTTACAAAATGCACTGTGGTGGCCTTGTTGTAGAGCGCTCGCCTCGCAAGCGACAGGTTCTAGCCTCGATCCTATGCTGAGTCTTATCAGAAACTTAGACAACGGAACTTGCATCTTCTCGCTTGATGCTCAGCAGGAAAGGGATACATCAAGGACTGGTTGACCCGGCGTCGGGATAATGTGTCGCGATATGACTGAAAAATGTTGGAAGCGACCTTTGCAACATTGGCTAGCAACATATACGTATATTTGTTATTCACAACATTCTGATCATGAAATCTAACGGCGAAATTAAATGTGATGCGATGCTGCTTTTGTTTTCAAAAACCACGAGTCAAAACATATGTTTATAATGACTATTTTCAATAAATTAGGATGGAATAAAAAATATGAAATCAAGGAAAAATGTGAAATCAACAGAATCGCTATTGGTATAAAGAGGCTTCAACTCGTATTTGTGTCTTTCCTAAAATTATAAATCCTGAAAAAATGTTCGTAGAAATATAAATAGAAAGTCTTATGTTTATTTAAAGAAAACTGTGGTCCATTTCTGTCTAGTATTGAAGTAGGGTCCATGTAGATACAATTACCTCTACATACATATGAGTCAAGTTCACATCTTCATTGAAAATATAGTTTCTTAAATATATAGTTATTTGGTCTATATCAAGTTTATAGTTATATCAACTGTAGTTCCAAATCAATTCATTTTTCTATTATAAACACAAACGGACGGTAAGACATTTAGCCGACGGGTCTAAAAAGTACTTGAGATTCCGGAATTTCTGGGACGGGGGAATCTCCCCCTCCCCTTAACAATCTTTCCCCAGGGCAATGAAACTACGAAACATTGAGAGCTTTGGTTAGGCTTTATGGCTTATTACGTTGTGGGTAAATTGAAGATGGCGGCTATATTGGCGCAACAAAAATGGTATCTTGACCATTTTTCTTCTATGCCTTTATTGTTTTGAGGTAAAAGTGGCCAAAAGTACTGTATTTCATATCACATCATTATTTTCCAATTATTCCTCAGTTAATGCGGAGAAATTTACATAAATAAAAAATATAAAAAATCTGTCCAACAATTCGGTCAAAAAATGCATTTATGTTGACAAATGAAGTCACCGTGACGTAACCAGGACGGCCATCTTGGATATTTTTGGATTGTCGGGTAGAGCTTGACTCATAGATATAGTGTGGCAAGTTCAATCTCTCTAGAGTCAAGGGTAAGGAAAATATTCAGATATTGATCAAATTATTCACATTCCTATATAGTTATTTTGTCCTGTGGTTTCCATGGAAACAGTGTGTTTTACCAAAATGCTCAGTGATCTCAAAACCATTAAAACCTATTGTGGGACAAACTTTGACGTTGGGTTCACAGTTCTCTTTGTCTTTTGATGTCTTCTCAAGACTATTCGGCGACAACAAACCTGGGAAAAGATGCCTCTTGGATAGTGATTCTCCATATTGTTTGCACTGTATTGGTTCACATGCTTCTCTGTGTAATTAAATGGGACCTCATTTTAAAGTGGATTCACCCAGCTGGCCACCTAAGTCGTGTAATGTAATACTAGATTACATGTAGCTAGTACGACATTTAGATAGCCTTGAAGTAAGGTATAATATACGATTCTGTTATATGCTGAGATCGTTTTCCGCCTTGTGGTAAAGGAGAGACTTTTATATCGGTAAACTTTCATTGAAATAAATACACTATATCTAACTATATCTAAGTTTACTCTTTAGCACGCCAAAGATATCAAATAGGAAAACCTAATCTTCGTCGTGGCAACAACCCATTCTAACAACTATATTACAAACAAAACCTGCACCATATGTACACCAAAGTAACAACGTGCCACATTTTCAGATAGCGCATGCTACGGAGTTAAAGATCACCTGTCGTGATGAACATGCACTATCTGTTTTATTATACCGAAAAAATGGATATTCATCGTATCAGGAAAAATGTTTATAAGATTGGTGTCATTAGATTTAGCGGCTTCAATTCAGTAATGCTTACCAGCAATATACATTCAACCAAATTATGGTTATTTTATTTTGGATCTTTCTGAGAATGAAATCAGCAACCACCCGATCGACTCATTTCATGACGTCATCACTTTCACCCGGTGAGAGAACGAACACCTGGCGTGAATGTATATAATAAAGCTCAACGTGGCGGGTATGGCGGGGAATTTGGAAGTTCGTTTTTTTTTTCTTTTCTTATTATCCACATACAATTACACATATAATACAAGCTAATATAAGCTGCGAAATAACAATAAGGACTACTTTGATTAAGTACACCACACACAGTAAGGCTATATTAATATTATTTGTACATTTAATACTTTCAATGGTGTATTTTAGATATTCATACCTTATACACAATACAATAAAACGCGTTTTAATAACATACTTGAGTCTAACCTTGCGTTTGCATACGCGTACAAGTTGTATATATACATCCATAGGAAAAGCAAACATTTTTCAAGGAGAACAAGTCCCTATATACATAGATATGTATATACACTTGAGTTATTTCAAGGCAATTAGTCTGTATTTTGTTCAGCGCGCGCACACACACACACGTATACGCACATACCACATGCAAGAAAAGAAAGTTGCAACAACATACCTGTCCCATATCATGAATAACACCAGGTAACTAATGGACTGTACCCCCATCGAATCGGTATCTGTCTAAATTGCATATATCAAGGACATTATTTAAAGCTTCCTTATTTATTGATATGAAGCCCCACTTCCGTTTGGAGAGCACCCGTTATTTCCCGAAGCTATGTATTTCTCCATGTCTCTCTTTAGTATGATCTGTTTTACTCTATCGACAATCGGCTTCACATGACGACATCGGCAGGCGTATATATATTTTTTTGGTATGCTTTTAGTTAGATCAGATAAGTTTGACTTGTCCATTTGAGCTAAAAAAGTTACTCTTCCCAAGTAATGATCACCATTTATACATTGGTAGGATTCTTGTGTGCACATATGGACATAACGACAAAAAATACAGAGCTGAAACTCCTTGACTTTATAGTTTATTACGTTGGCGTCATTTTCAGACTATTTGCATATCCCCCGAGCAGCGGATCATGGGTAAATTCAAGATGGCGGCCACGTGGGGTAGTGGAAAAGTGATGTTTTCGTCACATTTCTTCAAATTTTTTGCTTCTCCGCAATGAAAAGTGAGCAAAAACTATTTTATTTCACATCACAATAATATTTACTAATTTATCATGCAGTTATTGCGGAGAAATTGCATAAATAAAAAGTTCGGAAAATCTGACCGAAAAATGGACCAAAAAGATGCCGTTTTTGAAAATGACGTCACTGTGACGTCATCAAAGCGGCCACCTTGAATTTTTTTCGCATTTTCTGTTAAAGCTTGACCCAATTCCCCCCCCTCAAGGCCTGGACAGGTCCCAAAAAAACCCCAGGCCACATAGGGTTAATCTACTGGATGCATGTTTGTTAGCAAACAAATGGGCCATTAAGAAGACTATGTGCAATTGGAGCGATATACAAGAGATGGAGAAAATTCACGACGTCTGGCGACTAAAAAGCAACCACATGACTCCACAGGAAAGCTTCCCTCGGTACCTGACATTCAGACCCGAGAATACGGTGGATTCTCGGACGTAGCTTTGGTATCGCAGCCGCGCTTTTGTTGCGGCTGTTCATGTGGAGACTACAAAGTCAGTAAAATGGGGTTGGCCCAACACGCTTTGTTGGTGTTGAGGGTTGGTCAACTCATAAAGTGGTGTTGAGAAATGGTGTTAACCAATGTGAACACTAAAAGTGGTGATGAGGCCAATTTAAAATCAATAAAGGGTGCTAAAATTGTTCGACACCATATTTTGGTGTTCACTGACCAATGCTAACACTTGCTCAACACCACTTAATCGTGTTGGCCAACACCACTAAAGGGTGTTGGAGACATATGTTGTCGGTCAATTTATTGCTCTCAGCTCAACACCCTTTTTATGTTAATCAACACAATTTTTCTGGCTGTGTATGAAGTATCCACATGGCCCCTAGCCCCGGCATAAGCGAAATTAAATACGCTAGCCTGGGAGTTGTGATGACAGATCAGCTCAGATAAATAACTCATCTGATTTTAATTGATGAACATCAAGGGCGTCTGATGGAGTAAACGCCTCAACTTGGGAGATGCAAAATTCACAGAAAAGATAAATAGCCTCCAGACATTGCGCTATCAGAAAATACACAACGTAAAGTGACGGAGTTGCAACGAATCAGGATGAGAAAATCTAGTATAAGGTATATTGATAATAAATGTTAGCAAGGAAAAAAAAACAATCAATCGAGGTAAAATTGCACCTGCACGCCAAATACTGATTGGTCAGCGATGTTGATATGTTCAATTTCTGCGTGCAAATACATGAGGAACATTTTTGAAGATGAAAGTTCCGGTTTCAAAGCTGGAGCCACACAGACCATGGTCCCATGAAGGGTCGAAGTAAACTATTACATCTATATAACTGATAAGCAAAGCTAAATTTAGCTTCAGAAAGTTCGAAGTATCTCCAACGAAATGTCAGCAAAAGAGTAATAAAAGCTGGTGTTATCGATAAATAGCCTTGGTTTATATACACTGGCTTCTGTATGCCTTTCAGAGAAAGGAAAGAGTAATGGCATTCAATTTTGATGTTCTGCCATTGTCTTCACAATAAAACAATCGTCGAAGAAGGTTATTTTATTGTAAAGATAACAGCGGAACACCAACTGGACAGTACAATGTGTAGCAAAACTGATGTATTAAACTGATGCTCTTCATAAACCCTTGGGATTAGTTATTCTGACTTTACACACTTGCTTTTTGCTTTATTATTATTATTCGTATTAAAAAAAACATAATTATAACATACCGACTACAATGAAGACGTACTAGAACAGACATGCTCCTGTATGCATTTTACGTTGTAACAATTATGCTAGGCAGAGTTTCGAATGAATGTTCATGCAGTCATGCATGGGTTTGAAAACAGATTATATAACTTCTTCATGCATAAGTAAATAAAGATTAGTAGACATTAAATAGCTAGGAAAATGTGGTTGTAATGGATTGTACCAATGTAAAAGTATTTCTTGATATGACTCAGCATTTACATCATCATATTCTTGATATGACTCAGCATTTACATCATCAGATTCTTGATATGACTCAGCATTTACATCATCATATTCTTGATATGACTCAGCATTTACATCATCATATTCCTGATATGACTCAGCATTTACATTATCATATTCTTGATATGACTCAGCATTTACATCATCATATTCTTGATAGGACTCAGCATTTACATTATCATATTCTTGATATGACTCAGCATTTACATCATCATATTCTTGATATGACTCAGCATTTACATTATCATATTCTTGATATGACTCAGCATTTACATCATATTCTTGATATGACTCAGCATTTACATCATCATATTCTTGATATGACTCAGCATTTACATCATATTCTTATATGACTCAGCATTTACATCATATTCTTGATATGACTCAGCATTTACATCATCATATACTTGATATGACTCAGCATTTACATCATCATATTCTTGATATGACTCAGCATTTACATCATCATATTCTTGATATCACTCAGCATTTACATCATCATATTCTTGATATGACTCAGCATTTACATCATATTCTTGATATGACTCAGCATTTACATCATATTCTTGATATGACTCAGCATTTACATCATCATATTCTTGATATGACTCAGCATTTACATCATCATATTCTTGATATGACTCAGCATTTACATCATCATATTCTTGATATCACTCAGCATTTACATCATCATATTCTTGATATCACTCAGCATTTACATCATCATATTCTTGATAACTCAGCATTTACATTTGTAGTCAGAAGAAAAACTCTTTCGCGAGGATATAACTCTTTCATTGATATAATTGTCATGGAAGAGTTTCATCAAGGTTAATACACGCTTGACAAATTCAGTAGAGTAAATATATCGTTTAGTTAATAATATAAGAGTTTTGATACAGTATTTTGTTGTTTGCCCATTCCAACTATTAGCTTTTCAACAGTCGATTAATTTCCTTTTGAAAATGGCGAGTTAGCCAAACCCCAGTTGTGTCTATAATTTCTTCACAATTGGACCATATAGAAGTAAATATTCCATGCTTTCCTTTTCGTTCTGAAAATACTCCTCAAACATGTGCGAAACTGTTATTTTATATCAAAATGAGTTTGTGAGCGATGTTCTCAGTGGAATTCTGTGATGCATTTTTCTACGTTTGGTAGAAATTGTAATATCAAAAGGCTGTACCCATTTCAGTTCCCTTCCACTATTTACAATGCGTCAGTTGACAGAACAAAAGATTTGTGATTTAGAAGACCATAAAATCTCTTACGCCCTTCCTTTCACTTACAAGGAGTTGGAGACACCTGAGGAATGGTGGCAATGTCCCAGGTATAGTTATTATTTCTCTGGAGATATTTTCTCTCCAATCTATTGAAATACTGTTTACCAAGTTAGCATAGTCCAGTAAAGTACATTTGATCTTAGTTTTTTCTCTACAGCGGCAAACTCTAATAATTTCCTATTTTCGTCCACAAGATCACGCAAATATCGTATATGACATCATACTAACGTTTGACAAAACAGGATGGGAACTAGAGATTTCTTTCACCGTGGATCCGGCACGAGTCCTAGTCCCACAGGTGCATGTGTGGAAGTTTGCCAGTTACTTGCCGACGGAGGGTGATTCTCTCCGGGTACTCCGGCTTCATCCATC
The DNA here is from genome assembly GCA_036873755.1 of Hanleya hanleyi. Classification (NCBI taxonomy): domain Eukaryota; kingdom Metazoa; phylum Mollusca; class Polyplacophora; order Lepidopleurida; family Hanleyidae; genus Hanleya; species Hanleya hanleyi. The sequence continues at coordinate 46,296 of JAVTVY010012466.1, forward strand.
GCTAGAACTGACTGTCACCATATGAGTGTAATAACCTTGCGTGTGACATTGAACCGAACTTCCCCCTCCATGGAAGCCACAGCAAATCTCGAGGCTTTTAAAATGGGCATTTCAAACCAAGCTACCTATGAAAGCGAAGTGCGGCCGCTCGCATTCTCGCACTTTCGACTGTTCGTTTTTTCCCTTCAATGGATCAAAAAGTCTAAAGTTCGAGACAGAGGGAGGTGGACCTCACGCTTTCGACTCTGACCTATTGTCAAATTAAAAAGTCGAATGAACGCGGTTTCAATACGAAAGACCTAGATACGATACGAATCTGGATATTGAACTTGGGATCGAACCCTCGCGCGTTGTCGAGCTCCCATGTAGCACACTCCCACAGAATACCAAGGCCTAATCCTAGGATATCTTAGGCAATCACAGGAGAAAGTTGTTGAATTCGTTCTTACATACGGGGTGGCGTTCCACCATAGTGTGTTGATCAAAATCATAAATATAGCACAACGAGCTTACAAAGTAAGCTATACGAGTTGGTGTAATGAACATGCCCCCAGATGCACGTCTCCATAACGTTTTCCATGCACATATTGGATGTGCGTCCTCAGCTCTCTCACAAAAATATCCACTTTGCTGATCTGATAATTTTATGGTCAGGTTCCCCGTTTTCAGACCCTGTTCAGAATAAGTAGTAATGGCGATAATCCCTCCCTCGTTAGCCACCAATTTGTACAGATCATAAGTTACCACGTCAGCTAGAGTAGAACCAGCCGTGGTTTTCATAACAGCCTTGAAGCTTACAGGAAAGAACAACGATGGGCATTGCTTGAATCTCCCCAGCCCGTCCTCTCCGACAAAACAGTACAGCAAGTCATCTGTCAAATAAATACGACAACAGATGTAATATTTGTAACATACATTGGGAGCAATGCAATGGTTTCCTAATATGGGTCACCGTGGGACTGCAACGTTCGTTCGGAAGACTTTGACTTCCACGCAGATTAAACGCAACATTAAAACAATGGTGGGGAAGGATGCAGGCGTACTGACAAGAACTCATATGACATCACAGACAAAATATACTGACTGCTTATATCTGGAAAAAAACATCACAAGAACAAAAATTGATCTCGGTGATGATTAGTATCTCAACATTAAAAGAATGGTGGAAAAGGATGCCGGTGTATTGACAAAGATGTCATATGACCCGACAGACAAATAAACTGACAATACGAATTAATTTTAGCTCTGGGCATATTGAAAGACATGACCACATGGCCCCTAGCACCTGTTCAGTGGTATTAGATATAAATATTTCAGAGCGATGATGTAATAGCCCTATCAAGTTATCTGCTGGAAAATGATGGACTATGTGGCCGCCAGATCGCCCTGATAGGGGACTAATTTTGGCTGGACATCCAGGCATTTTGGTTTAGATTTTCTGTGTCAGAAAACAGGATACTTGCGGCAGGTCAAAGTCCTCTAATCAGTGACGACGGAACAGGGGGGGGGAGGGAGGGAAGCGGGGCGGGGAGGCCATGCTCCCCCCCCCTTCTATGTTTTCAGCCAAAAAAAAACCCGCGCATAACACAAAACCAAAACAAAAACAAAAAAAGTTTCTCAAATTTGAGAATACATATCGCATGCTGGTAGCAAAATACGAGCGTAGCTTGCAAGATTATAACGTTACGTTTCGTAACTTGTGTCTAATTCCGCTTAACCCGGGGCTAGGGGCCGTATGAACCTATATATGTATTTTAAGATGCTGATGGTGCTCATATGAACAGACACAATCAAAGCGTGACTGAGATACATTATACTCTAGATAACTTTACAACGAAAATCATATATATTAAGAATATTGATCAGCGATACGGATTTGATACTTTTGGAACATCACGATGTCTTGCCAGCATTATTGAAAACTATTGACCACTTCTCTCTTGCATTTTTTTTTTCAATTTGATGCCAATGGTGTTATATGAATTAGGTCTTTCGATTATGGACGCGGAAATTTTTCATTGGACGACGGCTGGATATTCAGTGACAATCTAGACGCTTGTATTACGATTGAAATGATATTTAAATTATTAACACTTCCGAACATCATCATTTGCTTGACGGCGAATATTAAAAATTAACTGTTGCCAGAAACAACAAAACAGGCAAAACTAATAGAGTTTACACAGGCGATGATTTATTGTTTATTGCTCGGAAATACGCTAGAACGCCTCTCCGGCCATGTAGGACCCCTGGAGCATCTGGGGCCTAGGCGGCTCCTGGACCCTAGGCGGCCCCTGGACCCTCGCTTATTGTGCTGTGATAGTGGCCCTCCCAATCACCAATTGCTTCCGCCGTGCCAGTCTAATGTCCACTTTTCACTACCGATACACTATTTAGTTTCTCCGAGAATATATAGACTATTATTCAGTGACTTGCGTAGAGATTACACTTTCTAGTGAAATAATGGATGCCCTTTGTGCGAGGGACATGGCACAGTGGTACGAGATCGACAATGACTGACTTGCATTTCCCCATAGCAGCATTTCTGTTCGGTGTTAGACAATACATATGGACATTCCGAGTATACAGTCGGTTATATATGCAGATGTACGCAGAAAGGGTGGTAAATGTACAAGTGAGCATGAATACATCGTTGGACAGTTTGGAAATCGGCCATGTTTCCTTCCCATCGTGCAATGCGCACCACGAGTTACTTTAGCTCAACGTAATGTTGTAAGTATAGGCGGCAGCAAGAAATGCAAAAATAAATAAATTTCCCTTATGCTTTAGCTCTTCAAACGTTTCAAAATAATTCTTCAGGTCTTTATCACTCTTTTATTCTTCTTGGCTGATTCGGATCGGTTGCATAAATGGATCTACAGCCGAAACATGTTGACTTTCTGTACTGGAGCCGACGGAAATTTCCTGTTGAACTCGTGAAGCATGGGCGACAACTCTTGTTGTACCCGTCCTCACACAGGCGTTCTTTGAAACTGTCCATGGATGTATTCAACAAACAATAATCAAACAGTTCAGACAAGTGATCGAATTTCGAAAAAAGTTTTCAACACATATAAGATATTATGGCTATAGACCAGCGCGGGCATATCTCAGAGCTCAGTTTGACCAACCAGCGCCCGAGTTCGGTGATGTTTCGCTTGACTGAGCCGTTTACTCTTTAACATGCCGTTAGGCAGTCCAAATGGAAAAATTTGCAGTAAAAATCGACCCCGCTTATTTGAGGTCTACTATTTTAGTATGTGTCAAAAATATAATGTTCAAACACATAGTCATTTCAGAATTTTATTGTCTATATATCAAATGATATCTGCAGCAACCTGATTAGGCCCATTCATTCCTGGTTTAAAGATCAAGGGCAAATCTTTGCGAGGGAGTTAGCTACTCCTCTGAGTACTATTTTTCAAAAGTCTTGGAACGCTGGGGTATTTCCTCTATTTATTAGACAAGATAATGTAATTCCGATATTCAAATGTGGCGATAAGAGAACAGTAACAAGCTACAGACCCGTGTTTTTACTCTCTATTATTTCTGAAGCATTTTTATTCAAAACAGTTTGTACACTTATCTAAAATGTTACATTTCTGAATCCCAGCACGGTTTTGTGAAAGAAAGATCAACATCTACATACTTCTTGTGTCATTTAGATAACCATAAAAAACAGGTTGACACGATATATGTGGATATTTCTAAAGCATCTGATACTGGTAATCATGATCTACTGTTATATCAGCTCAAATCTCTTGGTATTGACGGACAGATTTTAAATTATGTAACAGAACACAGAGAGGTTTTATAAGTGGAATGTTTTCTTTGTCAATATCTGTGTCATCTGGTGTCCACCAGTTATCAATATTGGGATCACTTTTCTTTGTTTTATATACCAGTGACCTACCTGACGGGGATTTTTTATATTCCATGTCTTCTATGTTTGCCGATGACAGATTTTCAAGTGAGATAACGTGTTATCGGGACTGTGTTCATTTACAGGAAGATCTTGCCAGGTTCTGTGACTAGTATAAAATATGGAAGCTTTTAATCAATGTGTTAAGGTCCTATCATGTCACTCTAACAAACAAGAAAATTGTTATTCCCTGTCAATATGAGTCAGACGGACAACCCATTGAAAAGTGTCACATATTAGATATCTGGGTGTTATTTTAACATCGCATTTCATTTTTTTAAATTTATATAGAGAACAGTTGTAAAAAAAATTTAATTGCTAGGACTAAGTGATTAAGAGAACTTGTAAATCGTTCTCTTCTGTTTTCGCTATCAAATCGTTGTACATATCACTTGTAAGGAGCCAATTAGAATATTGTTCTCCCGTTTAGTCTCCCCATTGTCAGTTTTATTGTGATAAGTTGGAGCGGATCCAGAATAGTTTTATTATCTTTGTATTACAACTGGCATCGCCTATGATGATTTAGAAAATAGCGGTGCCTTCATACATTTTAATTTGCCTCAGTTTTTCGACAGAAGTAATGTCTTAGATTTAATGTGTTTACATAATATTATTCCTGGAGAATAGAATAGAATAGAATAGAATAGAATAGAATTTATTAACCAATCAGGTGCCCACGTGGAGCGTACAATCAATACCCCTCCCCCCCCTTTCTTTGATACAATTGATTCAAACAAACATGTACAACACACAAGAAAGTTACAAATTTCTCCAACACTGAGATCTGTTTACCATTATGAGGATCAAAGGCTAACTAGCGTTTATGAGACATGTTATTATATAATACATGTACAAATAAAGCTACCCGGAAAGTTCAGACTCACGTCGCAAGACCATAACATGACAAATAAATTTTGATAGTGCAAAACACACCTCAGAGTTACCACTGCTAAGCAGCCAGATAAACTGGTTTGGGGACGACAACAAGTTAAAATTTGCACAAGATTTGCTTGCTGTTTCGTTTAAAGAAAGGCGAATATTACTATATTAATTACAATTAATTAATACATGAAATTCATCTTCGATCTCATTTGGACAGAAGGAACAAGTTCTATCGTTAATAGGTGTATTATTATACCGCCCATGTTCTATAGATAATCTATGACAGCTTAGCCTGAATCTAGATAATTCCTGTCTATATTCTGCACGCTTAATAGTATTAAGATAGGTTTCCCTATGAAAATGAGACTTAAAAAGTTGATAGGTCCTAAGTTTCACACCGGAGAACTGATTATGAAACTGTTTCACATCTGTAAGCATATTAGCACAAGAATTAGAGAGTTCAATTTTACATTTCCATAAATAACGATATTTCTCCGCTAGACAGCGTGATACTTGTTTCGATAAGCACTTGGGACTTATACAAACATTTCTAGGGGATAAATGAGATATATTCAAAGTAGAAAATAAAGCTTCCATATCCCCCACCCAAGACTGAGCACTTTCACCATATAGATCACATGATAAAGAATAAGCCTCAGCTAAAAGGCTATCATCATGTAAGGATTCGATTCTTGACCAATATCAGGCTTGAGACCTAAGGATATCAAAGGTAATTGGTAGCCTGCCGAGTTCTCCACGAACAGCTTCATTACTGGCTTTAGAGTGTACACCTAAAATATATTTACAAAATTTAAGATTAAGTTTCTCGGAGGGAATGTCCTCAAGGGATCTCATAAGATAACCATCACCCTTCTGAAGCAATCGTTTACCATTCATACAACCCCAAATTTCTGCCCCATATAATGCCGCTGGTTTTACAGTATGATCAAAAACATGTAAGGAGGTATCTATGCTGGGTGTGGTTACTCCAAAGGACTTGATCAGGTGAAAATAAGACTTCAACCCCTTTTTGTATACATCATGTTTTGCAGCTGAGAAAGATCCGGACTGATGAAAAGTTGTTCCTAAGTAATTATATGTCTTTACTTGATCAAGAGTATTCCCACAAAAAGAAATATTTGTCTTTACTGATTTACCGGATCTAGTGAATACCATAACCTTTGTTTTGTCAATATTAAGATTTAAATTCCACATGGTACAATATTCCCCTAATTTATTCATAGAATTTTGCAAGCCCTCCTTTGACTCGGATAATAACACCAAGTCATCGGCATATAGAAGGCTACTTATTTTACTTGTTTTAAGATGAACTGGACAGCAGGAATCATCGAAGATACCTGGCAGATCATACAAAAATATTTTAAAAAGGTTTGGACTAAGATTGTCCCCTTGTTTTACACCAACGAAAGATTGAAATTCATTTGACAGATTATTGCCAATTTTGACTTGCAAAGTAACACTCCTGTACATACTTTCAATAATTCCATAGAACAAAGGAGGAACACCAACCATTTTTAATTTATATAAAAGGCCATCATGCCAAACACTGTCGAATGCTTTTGAAAAGTCAATGAAGCATGTATATAAAGGAACCTTAAGTTTATGGTTATATTTGTCAAGTAAGGATCTAATGACAAACATGTGATCAATTGTCCGCTTACCACTAGTGAACCCAATTTGCTCTTTTGGAATAATATTATTCCTCATTAGGTAGTCTTCAAGTCGCTTATTAAGGACACTGTTGAACAATTTGCCTATGCAGCTAGTAACGGTTATTCCCCTAAAATTATTTGGATCCAGTGAGCTACCTTTCTTATATATAGGAGCTACATAGCCTTTAGACCATCCCTTAGGGTAAACAGAATGAGTAAATACAAGGTTAAATACTTTACTTAAACATTGTAGAAAACAGTTTTGACCACATTTAATCATTTCATTGAGTACATTGTCTAGACCACATGCCTTATTGAGCTTTAAATCCTTAATAGCAGCTTGGATTTCCTTATCACTAACACGAAAATCCAATTCATTAAAGGTGGGCAGGTCAAAACTAGATGACCTGGAACTTAAATCAGCTGACCCAGTCGATTGTTGCTGACCTAGTTTCTCGAAGTGACCTAGCCAGTCACCTGAACTAATACCATCTAATTTATTATCTAATGGTCCCTCCTTACGGATATCTTTCAAAAGTTTCCAGTAAGCACTGGGATTGTCAGTTTGCAGATCATCAAGTTGCTGCATTAAATTTTCTTTGAACTGACGGCGTTTAATTTTTTTACATTTACGAAATTCCTTAAGACATTTAAAGAAAGAGGATCGAATAAAGGGCTCCTTTGGATATTTGCACAATAACCTTGCCTTATAATCAAGATTTTTCTGAATTTCATAGAGTGTTTTATCAAACCATTTCGGTTTGATACGTTTCTTGGAATTGTCATGTGGAATTTTTTTCTTACATAATGATTTTGATGCAGCTTTCAAAAATATTTCACTGAGCTGAGCTGCTGCACCTTCAACACTACCGGAAGTAAACTCAGCTTGCATCAACTCTTTAATTTGCTGTTGTAGCTCAGCTGATAATAAAGCAGCTTGAAATAGCTGTGGAGATATTTCATCCCATGTAAATCTATTTGGCATTTTTTGTAATGGCGATGACCGCCTACAGACTGGAATGTGATGGTTAACTTTTACAGTAACCGAAATTTGACTGTGATCAGACAAATGGCCAACTAGAGGCATGACATGAAAATACTTAACATCATTATTGACAAGTAGCTCATTTGACACCAGTACATAATCTACAACACTGCTGCCAAGATACTGATGGCAGGTAAAATAGCCGACGGAGTCACCTAACAGTCTTCCATTAAGTATCCTTAATTGACTGGCTATACAACAATTAAGTAATTGCTGACCCCTGGTATTAAGTACAAGATCTTGAGTGACACGATCTGGCGGAGGGATATCACATACATAGTCATCATATAGATTCATAGAGGAATTAAATTTATCGTTCTCTATGAAATCTAGATCTGTAGCAGTTCTAGCGTTAAAGTCTCCACCAAGGAGAATTTTACCCAAAGAAGAGTATTTCTCAATACACTGTTCAAGATTCTCAATATAATCATGACACACCCTTTTACTATAGGAGGAATGGGGTGGAGGGAAATACACCGCACAAACATATATGTCTTCCAACATTCCAAAATAACATTTACACAGTTTAAACCATATACAGTCATCCTTTTTTTCGAGGATTGTAATCCCTCCTAAAATAGAATTTCTGATAAGAATAGCTACCCCACCAGAGTATTTCTTAGCTCTTTTTGCACGTGGTCTAGGATTTTGAAATGGTGTAAACCCATCTATATCAAACTTGAAATCTGGACCACAATGAGTCTCTGATAAACACATGACGTCACAGTTACTAAGTGATGAAAGGAATGATTGATCATAAAGTTTGTTAAGTCATGGATAACCATACCTTCAATATTCCAGAAGGATAAACGTAATGAGGATAGTCTAACCATGGTAAAAAATCACAAATGTTTAAAAATTAATTGTAGTATCTGGACCGATATCGCCCCATATTTTTTTCCTTC